>WYDI02023608.1:0-55019 GCA_009867235.2 Psittacus erithacus | reverse complement strand
TGTTCTCCTCTTCAATTCATGCACCTGTTCCTCCAGAGCTGAGGTAGGTTTTCCATCCCACTTCCTCATGTCTTCTCTGTTATCCCACAGGTAAAACCATAGGGTGGCCTGTGGCATGTATATCTTCTCTATCTTCTCTCTCGAGCAGTAGGACGCCTTTTTCTAATAGCCAAGATGTGGGTTGGTACATGTGGGGAGCTGGATAGATCGTCTCTCAATTGTTTGAACTCCTGAAACGGTTTTTCCACAGCTGAAATGATGAAAGGGTGCGATTGTCTTCAAATTCTCAGAGTTGACGAATCACTTCATCCACTGTTGGTGGTACTACGTTATTCCAGGTTATTGATGCCAATGACGGGGCATATGATGATGGTGCATTCCATGTAAATTCCGCCACATGAATCATATACATTTGACTTCATCTGGATCTACAGATGCATTCCTAGCATCCGGCCTGTGTAGATTGTCTTTACAATGGCTGATTCCCTCAGAGACTGGATGCCTTTCTCTGTCATGGTCCAGTTGGCTGAACAACTCATAACATGGCCTTTTATGGAAACCTTTCTTTCACAGCTGCCAAAAGCCGCCTCCAAAGGCTGAGGGACCGTTTCTCTTTTGCAGTAGCTTTGTCAGTTCCCCCTTCCCTAGCAAGTGATCCCAGCTTTTTGGCTTCCCTACCTTCTAGTTTGTGACTGTCAGCCCCATTATCCCAGCATCGGAGCAGCCAGGTGATGATGTGCTCCCCTAGTTGACAAGTAGAATCTTTTTGCATGTTCCATAGCTCGGTTGAGGTCTGGGGTTGAGAAGTCACCTCTTCTTCTTCCTCTTCCTCTGATCCACATAATAATAACTGTTGTTCAGATGCTGTCCCGTGTAGTAAGTGCATTGGTTCTTCATCTTTCTTCACTGTACTGGTTGCTTTTTGTGCCTCTTGTTTGCTTTTCCCCTTACATACAGGGGCAACCAATATTGGCATGAATTGGTCCTTTGGTTTAGCTGCAGTGATTATCACTGTGGTTGGAGTGGTTGCAGTATCTGTTGTTGGGGTTGGTGCAGCCGCTGTGCTTGGTGGCTGCTACTAGTACCAGCAGCCATGCTGTCTGTTCGTGTCAGGGTGTGAGTAGCTGCTGTACTTGTCACTGGGGTTGGTGTAGTTGCTTGGAGCTGGAGTATCTCTGCTGTCTGTTGCTTTGCCATCAGGTCCGGAAACATCTTTTTCCCTTTGAAGGTGCTGGATAGTGTTGAACAGGGCTCTGTAAGCGTAGGCAAAGCCCCAGCATGTTGCCATGATTGTCACTCTCTGGTATGACCAGGATGACAACACACCTCATTTAAGTCTCTTATTAGTTTTTCTGGATTTTGCACTTGTTCAGTGGTGAAGTTCCAAAGCACTGAAGGGTCCCACTGGCCTAGATACTTGCCCATACTACCCCACACACTCTGCCACTCATGACTATCCAGCCTCAGGGAAAATCTCTTGGGCCTCCTATATCGTTGTCTAACCCTAGACAAGACCCAAACCCGACTCTGCTTGACTTTCAAGATCAGACAAAATGGTCATGAGTAAAACACACTCTGTATGTTGCCAATGTGGTGATCCCCATCACAATCAGGAAGCAGGTCTCAGGGGTACCCAAAGGCCATTGAAAACCTTCAGAACACTCAAAGGATGCTGTAAATAGTCTGGTGGGGGAGCTGGGGGTGTAAGGGGTTGTCTTCTTCATAGGTTGACCACCCGAGGAGAAAAAAAATGATACGTAATTGCTAAACACTTCTGTTATGTACTTCCTGAAGTACAGACATGGTGACCATGCTGGGAACACAAGCCAAATCAGTTTCATGATCAATGAGTCTATTATATTACAAGTCATTTCCATAAAGTACAACAAAATAAGAACCTTAGCCCAAGCTTCCCAGGCGATAAGCAATAAAACAGCTAATACCGATTGTGTGTAAGGTGCGACATGCTGAAACTCTGAGATCAAGAGCAACGACTTTGAGAGCCAATAAATCAGCATTGTGATGAGTGACTATTAAACTGAAACAATGAATGCTTATCACAAATACAATTAGACACACTCTGGTCAGCTCTGTTGTTATTTCAACCCTTAATGCCCCTGTTGGGCACCACAAAGTAACTCTCGTGGTTTAAGCCCAGCCTGTAACTAGAACCGCGCAGCTGCTCACCCACTCCCCCAGTTGCTCCTCCTGCTCCAAGAGGGGTGGGGAGGAGAATCGAATGTAACTCCCAAGGGCTGAGATAAGAGCAGTCCTGTAACTAAGGTATAACACAAACCGGTGCTGCTGCCACCAATAATAATAATGATAAGGAAAATAACAAGGCAAGAGAATACAACCACTCACCACCCACCAACCGATACCCAGCCTGACCCCAGGAGTCTTCTAGCCCTTCCAGGTAACTGTCCCCAGCTTATATGCTGAGCATGACGTGCTGTGGTATGGAATACCTCTTTGGTTAGTTTGGGTCAGGTGTCCTGTCTCTGCTTCCTCTCGGCTTCCCCTCCTCCCTGGCAGAGCATGAGACTCAGAAAGTCCTTGGTCAGAGTAAACATTACTGAGCAGCAACTAAAAACATCGGTGTTATCAGCGTTGTTCCCAGGCTGAAAGTCAAAACCACAGCACTGCACCAGCTACTAAGAAGGAGAAAAATGGCTGCTACTGCTGAACCCAGGATAATAGCTCATCCTAATGAGACATTAATAATTTGGAAATCTGGTCGATGGGTTTTCTGAAGGGAAACCTAGATTATGCTAGTATTTGGAATACCGTGTTAGTTTTCTCTCTCCCTACCACAAGCAATTTTCATGTCCAGATTGCCTTACTTCTGACTTCAAAGCTAGACTCTTTCCCCAAAGGCATTGGCTGATACCTCAGTCTTTCTTTACTTCTTCCATCAGGTACCTGGCAGAGTGGATGGTAAATGGGTATCCCTCAGAAAATGTCTGGCCTCTGGATTTGAAGCGTTTTGGTGCCCTTCAGAGCAGTCGCACTTTCCTCCGTCACCGTGTGATGGAAGTAATGCGTAAGTGAGGTCTTTGCATTCAGTGCTTCCCAGCATATCCAAGATTTTCCTCTTCACTGCTGTCATCACTCAGAGAACCATTTTCCTGCTTCCTGGCCTCCTTTGTGGCAATACAGCCTCTTCCCAGGAGGAAGGAAAGGCTGGTGGTTTGTTTTTTTTCTTTTTTCGTTAGTGGCATTCTTACTAACTTTTCATAAGGAAATACTGTTGATACCATGCTGCCTCCTATTTCTGGGCCTTGCATCTGCTATGGGTAAATTTTTGCATGTTTGTGTACAGATCCAGCCTCATAAAACGATGCCAAGGTCCTAACTGGGAATATTACACTGTCTCAAACATTGTCATTCCTTGCATATCATTACAGTGTAGAAACACCGTCGCTTCCAACTTATGAATATGTGATAAGGTTATCTTGCATCATTCAGGAAGTCTTTGTAAACATACTCTTGCTTTCTCCTGCCCCAGTGTATGATAAATACCTTACAGAACAGATTTGAGATGTCATTCCTGTTTAGAGCCATGCTTGGTATAGAATCATAGAATAGTTAGGGTTGGAAAGAACCTTAAGATTGTCAAGTTCCAATCCCCCTGCCACTGGCAGGGACACCTCCCACTAAACCGTGTCACCCAAGGCTCTGTCCAACCTGGCCTTGAACACCGCCAAGGATGGAGCATTTACAGCTTCCCTGGACAACCCATTCCAGTGCCTCACCACCCTTACAGTAAAGAACTTCTTCCTTATCTAACAGATAGTTTCCTCCTATTGTTTGATTATCTGTCCTGGAAAGTGTGGACAGCTTCTTATCAACGTTCAAATGAAGTGCTCCACAAGCAGCAAAAAAGTCCAAACTAAAAATGTGTTCAGGTGAAAGCAGAAAAGTTGGGTAAACTCTTAGCCCTGCTACATGTAGGAAATCAAAACCTTATGCTTTGACCTTCCTTCCAGAAAAATCACTTTATACTCTGGCCATTATTCTGCAGTTGCTTTCCAATAGAGATCTCAATTCTGATAGCTAGAGAATGACTCTAATTGTTACAAGAGAGCTACTGTATTCCATTTCTGCAGTGGTACATTGCCATTCTAATCTATACTTCCCACTCTTTCAGGAGTACCAGTAGCATATAATGCCAGTAAAATAATTAAATTGTTAGCCATGAGGCAAAAACAGTAGAAGTATTCAGTAAGAAATATATGGCTTATCTTCAATTTTAAGCAGTTTATAACCTGCCTGGAAACTTAACATTTATAAAGAAGTATTCAAGTATCCTTGAGTTATTAATCCCCACTGGTAACTAGGGAGGTTGCTAACCATTTATTAGGGTAACTTGCTTTCTAAATAAGAATATTCTGTATTAGCTGAAAAGGTATAGGACTCTTATCAGTTTGGAAAAACTTCAATAATTAGAAGAGGCTGAACTGTCAATATTTAAGGTGAATTAGATGATCCCTGTAGCTGTGGGCTGTCTACCCGAGTATAAGTGTCCGATATAGTGTGCTGACAGGGAAGAATCATTCATAGTTAATACTAGTTGATCTGGCTTCATGAAAAATAGAGAGGTTCTGTTATCTTGACAGTGTTTTCGTGAGACCATAGGTATCTGTAAGTACTCTGTGCAAATACTGCTACTCTGATTTTGAATAGCTGTAAATGGATCAAAACAGATCTGTTGATTTTCAGAAGTGGGAAAGTCAGAACTGTTTTGAGGGAATTTTATTAATAGTTCAGATATTAATAAGTATTGGTAATCTGGACAAAAAGTTTAGATACAGATAATAATTTTGCCTAATTCTGGATCTTTGTGACTGCTGCAGCCCTGATGTGTGATCTGAAAGTTCCCCGCTGGGACTTCCAGACTGGCAGGCAGCTGCGTACCTCACCGTTGTACGACCGTCTGGATGCTCAGGGAGCAAGGTGGATGGAGAAGCATGGATTTGAGAGAGTCAAGTATTTTGTGCCACCTGGTAATGGTGAGATGACATTTTCCTCTGCCTTGTGGATCCGTATTGGTCTGTGTAAGATCTTAGTTCATCCAGTTGATTAATTGTCCCTTTGTTCTTTATATTAGATCTGCTGGATTTGGGTCAGAGCAAGACCTTTTACAAACCAGACTGGTTTGATATTGTGGGTTCTGAAGTTAAGTGCTGTAAGGAAGCGGTTTGTGTCATCGACATGTCATCTTTTACAAAGTTTGAAATAAGTGTAAGTACCTAGCAAGTGACAGAACCTCAGCCTGGTAAAGATGGCCTTTAGTCATAGAATCACAGAATGGTTTGGGTTGGAAGGGACCTTAAAGCTCATCCAGTTCCAGCCCTCAGGGACACCTTCCATTAAACCATGTTGCTCCAAGCCCCATCCAGCCTGGCCTTGAGCACTGCCAGAGATGGGGCAGCCACAACTTCTTTGAGCAACCTGTGCCAGGGCCTCACCACCCTCACAGGGAAGAACTTCTTCCTAAGATCTCATCTCAGCCTCCCCTCTGTCAGTTCAAAGCCATTCTATCTTGTCCTGTCTTGTCCAAGGGCCAAGAAAGGCCTTTGTCAAAAGACCCTGTCCAGTTTTCTTGCCAGCCCCTTTAGGCACTGGAAGGCTGCTATGTAAGGTCTCCCCAGAGCCTTCTCTGGGCTGAACAAGCCCAGCTCTCTCAGCCTGTCTCTAGAGCAGAAGTACTCCAGCCCTTAAAGCATCTCTGTGGCCCCCTCTGGACTTACTCCAACAGCTCCATGTCCACATTTAGTTTTTTATTGACTGCTTTTGCAAAATTCTGTGTATACTGTTGAGGTTAGCTAGAGGAAGTTAAGCTGCATGACCAAATTCAGGACACACTGCAATATTTAGCTTTTTGTCTGTTGAGGGCCCAGTTTACAGAAATACCAGCTTAGTCTATAAAGAGAATTTGACACCCAGCACTATGGCACCATTGTACACTTGAGACATCACTGTCACTACTATTACAATAGAAGAAATTGGGGCCAGGACGTTGATGCTGTCTTGAGCTGCCCCAGTGGATTTGTCCTGCTCAGACAGCTCATCTGACTTGCTCTCCCTTTCAATTCCTGTAGTCCCCAGGAGACGAGGCCCTGGAGAGTCTGCAATATCTCTTCTCCAATGACTTGGATGTGCCAGTTGGGCATGTTGTGCATACAGGCATGCTTAATGAGAAAGGAGGTTATGAGAATGACTGCAGCATAGCGCGGCTGAGCAAACGCAGGTGGGTATGCGGACTGCATCTTTATCCATCACCCTTCAGGTGTTAAAGCCTTTGAGAACCTCTTAATGAAGATCATAAACTTTTTCACCATTGTAAACTAAAAAGAAAAGTTGCAGTTTTCCACTTGTATTCCTAATTTGGTAACCCCAGTGAAAAGGACCTCCTAAATTTACAAATATTGTAGAAAATGTGCCTTTTTCTGGGACTACAGATGGACAGCATCATTACGCCTTCAGATGGTTAATTTCTCAATTGAAATGCCAGTTGTTTTCAGCAGTCATTAGAGTTTGTTCTTAGGTAATCATTTGAAGTGCAAACCACATGGTTCTTCATTGGCTTCTGGCTAATCTCCTCATTGGAACTGCATGCTGATGCTACTACTTGGTTATTTTACTTGTGTTGCTGTACAGGTGCTCTTAATGCTCAGCTCTTCTGTCTCTTGTGACGTTTTTTGTGCTCTCTGGTGCAAATGGACATGATCACAGGAGCTTACCCTTTGGCTCAGCAGTTTGGGTTCTCTTTGGCATTTAATAGAAAAAGTTTCTTCATGGGCATGTCCCAGCTGAATGTTGGTTTTATTTCTCTGGAACGTTTTCTGTGTGTGCTTTCATTGTGTTGGTGTGAAAGCATTCTTCTTTGCTGCTCTTTCAATTAGAAACAGCTTTTCTTTCTCTTCCTCTTCTGTCTGCATTCATGCATTGCTTGTAAATATTGTCCTTCTGTGTGTGAAACCAGTAGCTTTCCTCCTTGCCTAGTCTTTTCTGCAGATGTTATCTCTGTCAATAATGTACTTTAACTCACAGTTTGTGTGAAAGATTGCTCCAGAACAAGTAGCTCATTTTCACATATCAAGTGGAGTTCTTTTTTTGGAAACTGCTAATAATAACCACCATTGTGTGTGACAAGGCTTGGGCTGAAACAGGAAGTTGCTTTGTGAACCTTGCGCTCTTCTGACTGTTGGAGCAGACAATTGCCTGGCATGAAGAGCTGTGAATACCTTCTGCAAAATGATTGTGGCTGTTGAGATACTCTGTGAACTTTCTGTAGAACAGTCTCTGTTCCATTTCTAGTCACTTCTTTTCACCAGACTCTTGCTAATGCTCGGAGGCTGGGGTTTCTTGTCACAACAGATGTGATGGCACTGATCTCTGGATCATGTTAAACCACGTTAAACCACGCAAACCATGTTAGCTGTGGTTTTTGTGTGTTTCAGTCTCCTGTTAGCTTGGGAGCTGCCAAATGGCTCCAGTAGTTCATGAACAAAGAATTAACTGAATCACCTTGTGGCTGTCCATTTACTGTTTCTTGGTTGTCTGTTCCAGCTTCTTCATGATTTCCCCTACTGACCAACAAGTTCATTGCTGGGCCTGGCTGAAGAACCGCTTGCCTGATGACAGCAATCTGACCATGGAAGATGTGACCTGGAAATACACAGGTAAGAAATCACCGAAGGCTGACCTCCTTATACCGCCTGAAGTCACAAATGGTGTCCTGTGCTGCCTGCCAGTCAGTTGTCTAAAGTGTCCAGACTGGTGACTGGGTCTCTTGTCCAAAAAGTGAAATGAAAACAGCAATACCAAGGCTTCCTTCTAGCAAGCCACGAGCTGGCAGACAGGTTTCCTTTCCTGTGGACTGTCAGGAGAGAGAGCTTAATGGCTTTTAAAATTTGGCTGGACATGATGCTGGGACATCTAGTCTACGTCACGCTTTGCCAGGAAAGGTTGGATGAGGTGATTCTTGAGTGTCCCTTCCAACATGGGATTCTGTGGCTCTTCATTCTTAAATGTAAACTTAACCTATTTGTTTGATAAACGTTTAAGACTTTAGAAATTGGCGCATGTGCTTATGCAAGTTAGACACCACACAAGACTTCTACAGTCTCATCCTAATAGTGTTACCTTCCCCTTTTTAGCTCTCAATCTGATCGGTCCCCGTGCTGTGGATGTCTTGTCGGAGTTGTCATATGCCCCAATAACTCCAGAACACTTTCCCTCTTTCTTTTGCAAGGTGAGTGAGTGTGTTTCCTTCCTCCTCACCCTGCTAGGCTATGTGAAGCATGTGTGGAAGGATGGGAAGAAAAATATTTTGGATAGTTAGAGGGAATATAGATTTACATATGTGTTTACTGCAGTTACTGAGCTAGGTTGGTAGTGAACTCACTAGGCTCACTTTTAACTACTTTTTGGGTTCTGCTTGCTAAATACTTAGATGGATGTGCATGTGTTCAATATTGCACTCACTGTAGGCTTGATGCCATTTGATTTCTTGGCATATTTCATATAATCAATTATGAAGCTGTCAGAGGGGCAGCTGGGATTGGTGTCTCAGGAGTCATTGTCTCCTGACACAATAAAAAGCAGAGCAGATAGCTGCTGTTCAGCTTCTGCCTTTATCTGGAATACAAGCCTGTGTCCTGACCTAGTTCCAAGGTGTATCGCCAAGTGTCATGAAGGGATGAAGAAGTCTGGGTAATGTGACATCACAGTTTGAATTTCTAAATTCAGAATTTTTTGCAAGTGTTTGCTGGTGGTGAAATGCCGTGAGGAAGGGGAAAGAGGGCTGACCAGTGTGGTTTGTGTTATGCATGTGCTCCTGGATCTCTGTGCTGTGTTCCAGTTTGGATGATTTCACCCTTCTGATTCTGCAGGAGATGAGTGTGGGCTATGCTAATGGCATCCGTGTGATGAGTATCACTCACACAGGAGAACCTGGATTCATGCTTTATATCCCCATAGAGGTAAGACCACACTGTAGCCTTAGCTAGGTAAAACAGTTGCTTGCATGCATAAGCAGAAACACTTTCCAGGTTGGCTCAGTGTAAGGAAGCATGAGAAAGCTGCCTGCAGGAGGGGGAGGGAGTAGTTTCCCTGCTTTTTGGTGCATTCCAGTCCGAAAGACCTCTTGTACTCCAGCAGCAGAGCACAGCAACATCCCTGGTGACGTCGGATGCTGTTGCTCTCTCCTGGTGTTAGTGTGCAGCTCTGTGTGTCACCCTTCCTTTGCAGTATGCCCTTCATGTGTACAATGAGGTGATGAACATGGGACAGAAGTACGGGATTCGCAATGCCGGTTATTACGCACTCCGCAGCCTGCGCATTGAGAAGTTCTTTGCATTCTGGGGCCAGGATCTGGATGCTTTTACCACTCCTATGGAGTGTGGACGCGAGTTCCAGGTCAAACTGGACAAGGTACACCACCATCTCCTGCACTGGAGTGGGTGGGAAGGCAGTACTGAAATGAATAGGCCTCCCTCCAAGTGGATAGATGGCATTGTTACTGTGTACAGTGCATAACTATAACCTATGTTCTTGTACTTCAGAAAGGTGCAAAATACTAGAAACATTCTGTCTTCCTCCTTTCTGGACTGCATTCTCAGTGATGGGTGCAGTGCCCTGGGTCACTCCTGTGTGCGATGTGCAGTATGGTGGAGGGTGATGCATACCTTACAGATGCTCAGAGTTCATGTTTCTTACAGTTGTTTTCCCAGTGTGATGAAGCAAAAGCCAGCCTGTGCACCAACAGGCGTTTAATAAGGTTAAATATGAGGACAGGCACCAAGAACAGGTGCTTTCTATTTTTACTAAAACGGAGTTCTTTATTTTTACTGAAACATAGAACAGCATAGAATTTGATCTTACTTTTGTGGTGGCAGGTGCTGTCACTGTCACTTGCTTATCTGCTTTTTTGCATTCTTTGCGTGAGGTGAAACAAATGCTTGGGTCAATCCAAGAAAGGAATGCAGTGATTGGGGATATAAATTTCATATGTTGTCACAATTTCCCTCTGACTTGTAAACCAGGGTAGACTTCTGGAACCAGAAAAATGGCAAAAACTAGAACGGTAATGGGGTTTTTGCTGTGGTAAAAATGAGAATTATTTTTTCAAAGCACTTTTTCACATACATTTTTGTGTTCTTTTTAACATCTGGAACAACTTACATGACAGGAAAGCTTTCTGAGTGAGCTCTTTGTGTATAGAAGCAGCTTGTCTTGATAGGGCGTAAGTTCCAAGCATAAACTGATCTTGTGTCATTAAACTTTTCTGCTAAAACTCAGCAGATGCTACAGTTCATGTTTCTTCCATCAGCTGATGCTTCCTGTTCCCCACAGGGTATGCAGTTTGTTGGCCAGGAAGCACTGCTGGAACAGAAGCAGAATGGTGTATACAAGCGTTTTACCATGTTCATTCTTGAGGACCATGACACAGACACAGACCTCTGGCCCTGGTGGGGGGAGCCCATCTTCCGCAATGGCCGCTATGTGGGCAAGACCACCAGCAGTGCCTACAGCTACACTCTGGAGCGCCATGTCTGCCTCGGTTTTGTGCACCACTTTGATGAGAAGACAGGAGAAGAGCTGGTGGTGACAACTGACTTCATCAACCAGGGCGAGTATGAGATCGATATTGCTGGGCACCGCTTCCAAGCCAAAGCCAAGCTTTACCCCTTCAGCTCCTTCTTCTCACACCGTCGCCGCAAGGATGAGATAGAACTGAGTGGCTACCAGGGGGAGTAGTGCTGAGTAGACTAACCTGCTCCTTTTCCCAAGCTGGGGTCTTCTCCCACCATCTTCCAGTCCTTTCTCCTCACCCATATATTTCTTGCTTTTCTTTTCATGTCTTGCAACTTTTAAACTTTTTCCAGTGTGTTAAATTTTGTATATTTTAAAACTTTAATTTTCAAGGTTTCTCAATCCAGTCTGTCTCCTTCCTTCAACCCTTTGCTTGCCAGGCTCACCCATGCCCCAGTGGATGAAGCACAGTGGCACAGATGCATTCAGAAGTCCATGGGAAGCCTGTACAGGAGTGAACCCCACCAGAGGCCCTAACCCTGTGGTGACGGGAAGTATTCGAGTGAACCTTCCTGAGGACTAAACCCTTCCCATCTCTTGGGAAGTGCACATGCAGTGCAAGTGCAGTGCAAGGCATGAGACAGCAGCTCTTCGCTGCCTGTAGTTCAGATGAATGCTGTGACTTCCCCCTGCTCTCCACATATCACATCGTAGAGGGGTCGCTGCGTCAACGCACACAGCAATAGAACGACCAGCTACCTCACTGGCATGAGACGTAGGATTGTGAGAGCAGCAGCCGAGAGTCAGGTTTTTGTAGATTCCAGTTTTAAAGAGTGTTATTTGTTGTTGGGATTGGATTCTTTGCGTGGGGTCACTGAAGCTTAAATGGCTTCCTATAAATACAATTGAAGATCAGTATGTGCATTTCACATCTGTAAAGGAATGGGATTTGTTGGGGGGGATGTTCTATTAGCAAAAATAGTGATTTCTGACAAGGACAGATATTAGTGTTCACTGTTAATAGCATTGTTGAAATGCTGCTTCTGTTTCAGCTGCACAGTGTACAATCAATATGGGGATTTTCTTTCACTCTTTTCTGTTTATGTGACTTGTTTAAGCTTGTCTGGCAAGGTTCATGTAAAACTTGCGTTGGTTTGGGGAACTTGAGCAGCAGGATGGGACATCTTGTGGTTTTAGCTGCCTGTGGTTATTTTGAAAGTAGAGGGAAAGACCCAGCATTTGTCTCACCTGTGGTGCTGATTTGTAAGAAACACTAGAGTTTTTTCTGGTGGTGAGAAAGCATCTCAGCAGCTCCTGCTGGACTCGAGAAGTCCTTTATTTGTCTCCTCAAATCTGTTGCGCTTCTTACTGCTTTCTCTTGGTAGTACCTCAGCTGAAGGGATTGAATAGAGGGAGTTAAGGGAGTGCAGCAGTGGGATTATAAATTGCCTTATTTCAGCAAAGGTCTTTGTGTCATGCCTCTTGTACAGATGCTTCGGATAGTGCAGCTGGGACTCACCCCTTCTTCAGGTGTCAAAATGTGCTGATTGAAACCTGATGGTAGACGGTAAAGAAGTGAGGGGATGCTGAATTGTGTTGCACGCGTTTACATCTTCTCCTTTTTCTTCTTCCCATTGTGAGAACAATCAAAAGCAAGGGTTCTTTTTACTTACTTGAAAAAGATCTGTTAAACATTTCCTCTGCCTCTGCCACTTGAGAACTCATCGTGGTCTTTGTGCTCCAGCATCTTCCTCTCTGAAGTTCAGACACAACCTTGCACGCATGTCTGCCCTGTCAGCCATGATGAACACTTCATCTATGACCTAGAAGCTTTTTGAGGCACTTTATTTTCCAGTTAAATGGCATCAGTAGAGTAAGTATGAGCCCAAAACCTTCCCTGGTTCTTTTTTGAAGTTTGCTTTCTGTTGCTTGAGTTGCTGCAGGTCATGCTGTCAGTCGAGTCTGTGGTCTGCCTGTTCATGATCTAGATTTTCTCAGCATGCGGAAGGAGTCAGATAGCCCTAAGGCAGCAAAAGTGAAAGTCCGAAACCTTTACACCTTAAAAGCAGGTTATCAGAGCAAGTTTGCCCATCTGGGATGACACGTAAGGATGGAGAGTTGGGAAGAGAGTTAAGGATTTGTTCACATGGTGTATGAGGCTGAACGTAAATGCCACCTCTTCAAGCACGTTCTCCTTTGTGACTGGTGAATTCCTCTGTAGTGTGTGACCCCTTCAAGGATTTCAAACTTATTTTTGAATTTACAGCCAAAAATTCACTGCTTTCTGAAGTATAGTGATCATAGTAGAACAAATCCTTGAGATCTTGCATCCCGGAGTGCTCCACTTGGCTGCTGTAGGCAGAGATTCCACTTGATTGTCCTTCCTTCCGAATTCCCCTGTTACTGCTCTTGGCATTGAAATTGCCTGGTGTGTTAGAATTAAATACTTAAATGAAAGGTTCATAAAGCATCTAATAGTTTAAAATCCAGTCACTTCTCGCATGTCTTTCCCACATAGATACTGTGAACCCACTATTTCCATACGGGATGTGCGTACCAAGGAGGATGTTGGGCCCCTTGTTGGTTTTATGGGATGTTGCTGTGCCTTCCCTATCCAGGGAAACAGGCATTCCACCAAAGAAAGAGTTTTATACGTGATGCTTGGGATGAGTCTTCAAGCAGCCCTTCTGACTAGAGTTGATTGACCATTTGTTGTTGCTGCTGAGGCATGGTACTTCTCCCAGAGAAGACAAAGTACGCTGCTGAGGTGATAGAAAGTACTCGGTGCAACTCCTGATGACAGGTTCGTTCAGTTTGTTCTCTGCAGAGTTAGAACTAGTTCAGACCAACCTGGAAAGTTACCACCATGGTGTCCTCTACCAAACGGTAGTTCCTGAAGTAGCATTATTTAAGTTACGGCCAGATTATACTCCCCCTTGTGATTATTTTTTTTCCTTTCCCTAATTTGTAGGTTACTTTTAGTTCCTCAGACAACTTTTGATACGGGTGTCTCTTCCCCAGCAGTTCTAACCATAAAAGTGTGGTTTGTGAGCTACTTTTGTCATTACGTCTGCTTAGGTTTTTTATCTGTCTCGATCTGTTGACTTTTCAACACCAAAAATAGAGAGTGAAAACAGTTTCCTGCCACGTTGATAGATATAGCAACACTCTCTGAAATGCTGTGTTTGCTGTTCGAGACTTTGTGCTATGTAGTTTGGTAATTGTCAGTCTTGCAGCTCATTAACGCCTACTCTGGCTTTCCCTGCTCAGAATTCTGATTCTTGTTTTGTATCAGAAGCTGTAGTCTTCGTCTGCTGTTCAAGCTTAATTGATTTAATTTCTGGCAGCTATTTTTAACCTTACAGTGTTAAAGAACTGTTTGCCTTCACCAACTTGAATACTTGTCAAGGGGTCAGTTAGATAGCGTCTTTTAAAACAGCGCTAGATACTGAGGTCAAGGAAGGTCCGTCTAATGTAGTGTTTTCTTCCAGAGGTATTAAACGGTGATGTAAATCTCTAATCCCTTTATCTGAGAACTAAAAGTAGAGTGCCTAAAAAAAGAACAACAAAGTCAGTTGAAGAGTTACCAACACCTTTGGTAACTCTTTGTTTTAACTCTTTTTTAACTTTTTGTCTAACTCTTCTTTAGTACACCTTTGAAATAGAAATTGGATCTTCAGTGATGCTGTGACACCATCTTAGCATCTAAGACGCTAAATAACATGGTCTGTAAAGTTACACATCGTGATTCTTACCTTTAAAATGGCCTTAAAATGTTTTCTGCTGAGAAGGGTGGTTTGTTCTCAGTCTGCATGGTAAGGCAAGGGACACTGGATGGGAAACCGCAAAATAGCATGCCCCTTCTCCACAATGACAGAGACAATGGCCTCATGTTGCACTGAGGCAGCAGCAGTCTGCCCTCATGTGTAGGAGTCGTAGGGCTGCTGTCAGTTCTTCAAGTCTTGTGATCCAGAATGGGAACAGTCCTGTAGGTTTGTTCATGGGAAGTTAATGGGAGCTTTATATGAGAAAATAGTAATTTTTTTTGGCAAAAATATTATAGGTTGAGCATCCCTGCTCATTGCAGGGGGATTAGACTGGATGACTTTTGACAGTCCCTTCCAACAGAAACCATTCTATGATTCTGTAACTTGTGTTAGGATAAACTTATTGCCCATCAGGGATAAAAGTTAAGGGAAGGTGGCCCATGGGGAGATAGGCCACAAGGAGTGATATGCATTTGTCATATGTAGGCTTGTTTTTTCTTACTGCAGAAGTGAACATCTGGGGGGGTTTGCTGGTGTGGCAGCGCAGAATCCATCTAAAGCTATGGCATTCCAATACACTAGGAAGGGCTTTCTTGCCCCAGTGTCATTTGTAGTGTGGGGAACTGTGTAAGAGGTAGCAGCGCCTTCCATTAAATTCCTTTTTCCAGAGGTATTACATTGTCTTATGCTTGTTATGTGCTTCCCTAAGCTCTTATGTTTTGTTAGCCCCTGAGTGAGTACTGAGAGGCTTGAGTAAAAGTGCTGTTAAAGGAAGTTTCTTGTTCATATTTAATGATCTGGGGATAAAATTAAAGCAGTCTACTCAGGAATATTTTCTGTTTCAGGAGGGTGTGTTGTAGGGATTTTCACATTGGTTTTTTGCCAGACTTAATTTCTTGTTTTCTCTGTGTTGACTCCAGTGTCCAGATTTGATGTGCCTTGTTGGAAAGTTCCTTCTCATTTTGTGGCAAGGAGGACAGGCCATGTGAAGCTTCCAGTGCATTTCCAGGTCTTGCTGTAAGCTTGGATTCCTTCTTTCCCCTGTTGCGTTCAAGCTGCTGCTGATTGTGTTGCTGTTCCTGCAACATCTCCAAACTTAGCCTGTGCTGCTGTAAGATCTCTCATGTGTAGGGTTCTTCTCATTCTACTTGATGCTTCATCATCTGGACCAGGTTGGCTCTAGCTCTGTCTCTCTGCATTGAATTAGGCTCTTCAGCTTTCAGATAGGGCAGATACCAACATCCAGACTCCCAGGCAGGTTTATGGCTGCTCTGTGTTCCACCGTTTAACACTCCTGCTCCCTGTGCCAGGGTTTTCCCACTCTCCTTAACACTTCTGTAATCTCCTTCCTCAGGCAGCCGAGCGCATTAGTTCTTTTTGCCCACCAGAGCACAAGGCACAGCGAAATAAAAACAGGCAAGGGGATAGATGGCAGAGTAGCTGAGCTGAGGTGGAAGGAGAGGCATGACTGCGGGTTGATCCTTTGCCAGTTACTCACCCACTTAAGCCCAGCCTTGGAGAGAGGATCAGTCCTGATTCCCAGTTTAGGGAGCATCTTCCTCTGCAGCCTTAGTGCTGGACGAGCTCTGAGAGGCTGCCATGGCCCTGAGCAGATTAGGGACAGTGATGTGAGGAATTGAAAGCAGCAGTGCAGTTCATTTTCCAGCACACGTTTCCCCCTCTTATTTCTTGTGGCAATGAAAGGAATGGTGCTGTAAAGGGAAGGTAGGGAGTGTGTACCCCTGATTGCTGACGATGTTTGTCTCTCTGGCACACAGAATCATAGAATCAACAAGGTTGGAAAAGACCTTTAAAATCAAGTCCAGACATTACCCCAGGACTGCCAAGTAACTGGGAGGAACAGCACTGCCCTCGCTGCCCCTATCCTTCCAGCACACTTTAACGAAATGGTCACTTTTTGGGAAGGAATTTATGAAAACAAGGTAGAAGTTTCCACATTTAGGGGGAGGGAGGTTGCTTACAGGGAGAGAAGTCATTTGTATTTCAGACAGAAGGCTTGGCTGCTGAGAATCGTAGAATCCCGGACTGGTTTGGGTTGGAAGGGGCCTTAAAGTTCAGCCAGTTTCAACCCCCTGCCATGGGCAGGGACACCTTCCACCAGACAGGTTGCTCCAAGCCTCGTCTAAGCTGGCCTTGAACGCTGGCGAGGATTGGGGTAGTCACAGCTTCTCTGGATTCGTCTTCCCAAGTGATTTTATTCCAATGCTTGGACAGATTAATTTCAGGATGGTTTCTCTTTTATACTACTTTTTCCTTACCTGATTGATTGTGTCTTTATTTTTAAAAAGCATTCAGTCAGGGAACAGGGCTTTGGGAAGGAGGAGGTTGGTGTCAGCAGATGACTTCAAGCTGTCTCTAAAAAGCATTCATAAATTTTCTTTGCACTTTAAGTTTCCCTTAAGCGTCATGATTGTAGCATGCTTATACCTCTCAGCAAATGGAGTGTTTGCATTTGAGAGAGGAAAAACAACTTCAAGTATTTGTAGATGCCTTAAAGGTTGAGATGCTGTGTTTGGGCCCTGGTTGTTCCTGTTGTTTCATTTTCCTCCTGGAACACTGTGTGCTGAGCATGCAGAGCAGGTCCAAACCTTGGCAGGTATTTCTGAGTGTTGGTGGAAGCCAGTGTTGCACTGTGCTGCTGATCTGAGCCTGGAATTCCTACTGAACTCAACTGAAAGCTGAGAACTCCCATGTCTGTACAGCTGCCTGGACCTACACCGTCTCTTTGCCTCCTCCCCCAGAAATGGGTTTATTCACTGTGTCTCTCCAGCTCTAATGCATTTTCCTCTTCCTGGGGTGGTGTAGAGTACTCTGTAAGTGTCCCATTGCATTAAAGGAAACACAGTTCCCTGCTTCAATGCTTCCGTGCTGAACCAGCTGATGTTTACAGAAGCAGGAGCAGAGAGATCTGCCACCCATAATGTTTGTGGAGATGGCCCCGAGACTTCCCATCTCCCATTTGTCCTAAGGTTCTGCTGGGCTCCTGATGTCAGACTGGCTCTGAGTTACAGCGCAAAACAAAGTGCTGCTTTGCAGGTACAACATGCTACACTGCGGGAGAAGTGACCCAAGCCACACTTAGGGGAAGGAGCGCACATACGCTGTGAGTGCAGCCAGTTCCAGACTGGTGGCAGGCTGATGGTAACACTTCCAGCATCTTCAGCAGGAGTCAGGGAAAACTCTTTTTGGTCTAGATGAGCTCCATGCTGCTGCTTCTGAGACAAGGCCTTTTCTTTCTGTCTCTTTCTGCTCTGTCCTAGCTGTGTATGCGTGATGGCTTTTGCACACACAGCTGTTACAAGAGCCCTGAATTCTGTGGGAGAAGGGCTCCCTGTTCTTGGACAGACACCTAGCGCATGTCTCCTGAGAGGTGACTGCCATCTGCACCATTACCTCCCTTCTCCAGCGTTACTTGTGGGTATCAATATACCAGTGTGTGTCCAAAGCTCCTTCAGGCTCTTACCAATCTCCAGAGAGTTTAGAAGGCTCGGAGGACTCCTGCAGTGTGCTGCTGCTGAAATTTTAAGAACAACTGAAATTTGATCCTGTGAAAACATTTTCCTAGTGCCTTATGCTTGTGAATGTTGTGCAATGGATGTAGCTGAGGTGGGACAGAGCAAGGAACAAATTCAGAAGCATGGTTCCCCATTCACTTCAGTCATCTCCCTCTCCCCTTGCAGTGTCGTGGCAGGCAGACAACCACAGGTCACCTCTAGCAGCCTGGGGATGTTTTTTTATACTTTTGAGATGTGGGGCTGTAGAACCTCACGCTGTGTGGTTGCATTTGAGAGGAGCTGTGGTCTCACCTCTGCTAGTCTTCGATTCAAAGGGGTTTGGGAGAGACAAAGCTGCTCTGATGGCTAAACCCCACGGTGGAGGACATGGGCAGTTGTTCCCCAAGCGCACAAGTCAGGGTGAGTTTGCTGCTCTCCATTGAGGCCATGTTATATATGCTGTACGTATTTCATGCTTTATTTCATTTCATGTTTTGATTGGCCTAAATGTTGCTTGGTTTGTATATTAATAAAGAGGCATTTTAACTACTGCTGAAGTTGGTGATTTGTTCCACAGGAGCTTCATGTGTCCTTCAGGATCCAAACCCCTGGTCATCTGGATGGATCCTGCTGGGACTTCGGCCTTGTTGCAGCGTCCAGCCTTTGGGAGCTGAGAGCTGGAGCCTCTGTTTTAGGTTCCAGAAAGGGTCAGGAGGGCTGTATCTGACATAGATGCAAGGTCTGCATCACCTAATGGTGGGCTCTGGCTGGAGCAGTGGTGTCAGGCTCTGCTGCTCGGTAGCTTCTGCTTTGCTGCAGAAGTGTAAATCACAACTAGTGGCTCATGTCCAGCCTTAACGGAGAGGAGAGAGGAGAGCAAAGCATCCTCCCAGCCCCACCAACTCTCCTTCTCTCTTTCCCTCCTTTCCTGAAGTGGAAGGTGTCCCTGCCTGTGGCGGGGGGTTGGAACTGGATGGGCTTTAAGGTCCCTTCCAACTCAAACCATCCTATGATTGAAATGTAGTGTGTCTTGAGCTAAAACACATTTCTAAATCAGTGTCTTGCCTCCCCTCAAGGGTTCTGTTGGAGGTACCATTGCAGGAATTGCTTCTTGCTGCCCTGGTTGTTTGAAGACTGGTGGGTGCTCAGTCCCATTGACCTCCACCCCAAGCCCATTGCCCTGGTACAAACAAAGCCATGTGGTGGCCTGATGAGAGCACAAGATACAGGGAACTGCTCTTCCCTCCATAAATGTGACAATCCTCACAAAGCTGTTCTGTCTTCTTGCCTTTAGAAGATGGAACATTTGGAAAGGAAAGCAACAGAGGGAAGAAAACTGGCTTCAGTGTTTCAGGTTTGCAGGACTCCTGGGGTAACTGTTAGACTCGATGATCTTAAAGGTTTTTTTCCAACCTGGTTGATTCTAGGGTCCTATGCAGCTGACAGGGCTACCAGAAGGAAAACACAGAGCAGTTCTGATGCACGTTTTTTATTGTCTTTTCTTAAAAAAAAAATAAAATAAAATAAAATTAAATTGTTTTAAGACAGTTGTGTGCAGAAATCTCCATATACACCGAGGCTACAGGCAAAGGCACCCCCCTGCTCCCAGCCCTAGCTCAGAGCTCTGGTGTCTCTCCCTGCAGGGTGAGAGGTGATGGGTGCTCCATCAGGCACTGTGTGATGAAGACCAAGCCTGGGCACCTCCTCTCTGCCCATAGCATCTGCCTGACAACTCCTCTATGTACAGTACAGTGGTGTTCATCGCAACAGCTCCCTGCCAGCTGTGCAGCATCCTCCTCCTGCGCCTGGCCGGCAGCTGCTGCGCCACAGAAACAGAAGGTGCAAGTCCTAGCAGGACAGCTTAAATAAAAATAATGATTAAAAACTAAAAAAGGGTAGGGGAATGAAATCAGCCCAATAAAAATATTGTCAGGGCAGCAAGGAGCCACAAGCAAGCCAGACGCTGGCACTGTGCTGCCAATGCGTTTGGTACCTGGATTTGGTACCCAGTGCCTCTGCTTGCCCTGTGATTGTCTGGCCTGGCCCTGGGCATGGTCAGCCTTGCCACGCTGGATTTGGCCTCTCCAGCCAAACTGGATGTGTCTGTGTGCCCCAGCAGCACGTCCCAGCTGAGAGCCAGCCTGGCATGAGGAGGGAAGTTGGTCCAACTGCCAGATAACTCAGCCAAGCCCCCACCACCAGCACGGGAGTGGGCACAGCCCAGCACAGCCGACAAGAGATGGTCAAGGCACTCATTGTTGCTCATGGTTTTGTGGGTTTAGTTTTCTTCCCCTAAAAAAAAGAAGAAACAACCCAGGAAGGTGGAGACTGGGGCTTGCTGCAACCTGTCTCCATGTCATGGGGTTTGAAGCGGGGCTTGGGGCTGGCTCTGGTGGTCACAGGTCATGGATGGGCTGCTTGTGCTGGTGTGGCACCACTTCTGCCAAAACCCACCATGAAACTCAGGGGATCAAATTCCTGTGGACAGAAAAGATAAATTTCAACAGCCCAGGGGATGCTCAGTGCCTGCTCCAGTTGACCCAACCCCTCCTGTTTCATGATTGCAGAGAGAAACCTCAGGAAAAAAGAAAACTGAAGCAGAGAAGCAGGTAAGAGGCTGCTGCAGGGAAGTCTGATAAAAAAGGATAAAAAAGGGTAAAATCACAAAGGGTAAAACCCCTATGGTGATTGTTCCTCAAACAGCTATTGCAACTCAGGATCTGGCCCCACAACCCCTGCCCTGTGAGGCTTGTGCCACCACCATGCCAAGCATCAGAGCTGTCACCAGCTGTGCAGACGGGTCCCTTTCTGGGGTACCTTTTCCATGGTTGCCTTTTTCTTTCCAGCATCTCCTAAAAGAAAATACCAACCTAAAACCAACCCATCTGCCTGACTGACCCGAATAAAGTGGTTTTGGTTGTATCTCTGGGGAGGCACTTCCCTTCTGCATCTCTCTGTCCCATGCCACAGGAAGCCCTGGGGACCCCGAGGACACTGGCTGGACCAGGCTGGTATCAACAAAGTCTCACCTTCATAAACAGAGCAAAGACTTTGGGATTTCAGCTTCTCACCAGAGCTGTCTGTAGCAATGCAAAAGCAAAAGTACAGTTTGTTCACCCGCTAAAGCTATCTCTAATGTTATTTTTCCCAACCCAAAAGCCAAGGGAAAACTTGTTTCCTCCCCTCTGGTGGGACTGGAGCTGCTGCTGCATTCTGCATCCCTTGAGCACCCTGCAAGCACTCGCAAAGCCCAGACCAAGGGCCAGGGCTGCTGTTCCTGTGTGGTTTTTAGCTGCCTTCTGCATGGTCACCCCTGAAATCCATCCTACCCTTCCTCAGTCCTTGGACAGAGGAGCAGGGATTCCTCTCCAACTCCCAACCTGGCCACACCGGCAGCCAACAGCCCACAGCAGAGCATTGGCTTTCCATGTCTGCCAGCTCCCCACGATGGGTCCATGCGATCCAGCTGCACCAGGACCTACTTGATGTGTTGGGAGAGAGCCTTCCCTGGGGAAGCAACAGGGGCGGCTGCTCCAGGTGAGTAAAAAAACCCATATCAAAGTAAAGGAAGCAAGAAGCAGCTGTTCCACTGGTGAAGCTGCTCAGCCACCAGGTCTCCCTCAGCCCAGACGTGATGCTCAGGTGCTCCCCAAAGTCACCCGGCTTCGGTGGTTGGGGTGGGGTTTGTCTTGTTTTAAAAAGAGCAGCATTTGGTTTGACTGTAAAGAGATGCAAGGCGGCCGCCGCCGTCGGTTGCTGATTGTGTTTACAAATCCTTTCTCAGGTGGGCTTCTTAATAATAATAATTAAAAAAGCAGAAAGTCCCCTTTAGCTCTGAACCTGCCCGGCTGCTGAGGCACCGAGCAAGGCCAGGCTGGCTCCGCCGGTGCTCTGGGGAGAGCTGGGACCCGAGCAGGCTCAGTTCCCCCGGTACACCTCGATCTTGCTGGTTTTGGACAACATGTCGATGATGTGCGCCTCAAAGTCGGCGTCGTGCACTCCCGTCTTCCTGAACTCCCCAGCGTAGCGGTTGTTCTCCCAGTAGTGGTGCCAGTTACCCCGGCTGTCAGCGCCGAACCCAAAGACGTTCACCTGCAGATGTGAGGAGGGGGTTGAGCCAGTCCTGACCCCCATAACAGGCTGGGGACCCCCCTTGGATGAGCATCCACAGTGCTGCTGAGGGCGATTTCACACCATACATCCCTCCATTTGGCCTTTGCACTGCTCAAGGGTGCCCATCACCACAGTGTCAGGCAACTGGAGGAAGTGAAACTGCTGCAGTTGGACCCAAAGAAGCCACCTTCCTCCTTAACCCAGCAAGGTTCAGGGTCCCAGCAAACCCAGCTCATGCTAGCCAGGTCCCCGCAGTCCAGAGGAGGACCCTGAGGAGCCATCACCCACCTCGTCGCAGACGTGGAGGGCAAAGAAGAGCACCAGCATGCCGGTGGAGGGGTAGCGCCCGTGGTGCTCCGTCCAGCGGTCGTGGATGTACTTGAAGAAGGCAGGATTGTAGATCTGCACCTGGGAAGACACGCTGGCGTTAGTGCTGGAGCCAGGGTCACATTCCCCTTGGCATCAGCACTCCGGGAAGGACCACCAAGACGTGCACAGGGATCCCAGGAAAAGATGGGGTGACGGGGGCCACGGCCAAATGGGTGTTCATCGCAGCGTAGGAATGAGCCCTCCTTACCTTTTCTTTGTCCACTCGCAGAAAAGGCTTCACAGGTGCGTACGTGCTGGGAAGAAAGCGGAGAGGCAGGTGAGCAACAGGAGGTCCCGTGTGCTCCAAACCCAAGCTGAGCTACTGGCGGTCGGGATGCTCCGGGAGGAAGGAACCGAGGGAGGAACCCAGGGGAGATGCCCCAGTGGTAGGTGAGTGACCAGCTCAGTGCTGCATGTGCCAGCCGCATACTTACAACCTGATCTGGCCAGTAGAGAGGGCACTGGCGATCCAGAGCAGGTCCAGGGTTTTGAAGGGCACCAGCACGAAGCTGACGTTGGCGGGCAGGTTCTTGGCACTCTCAGGGTACATGAAGTGGTGCGTGGTCCGACTGCCCACATCACCCTCGAAACCCACTGTGGGGGCCTGGTTCATCCTGGGGAGAGAGCAGGGAAGGTGACACCCCCTTCCCAGCCACCCTGTTCCCTTGCAGATGACGTGGGTGTCCCCTGTGACCTGCTGAAGGCTGCTAAGGGGCAGTTTTCCAGCCCACTGATGCTCAGGGTGCTGGGATGAGCTGGTGGTCCCCCCAGCCAGCCCAGGGGAGGTGGCAGGGCTGGATCCACTCCAGCACCCAACAGAACCCATGCAGAATTGAGCAGCTGGAGCAGAGACAACCCCCTGGAACCTGCAAACCAGGAGAGAAGCTGCTGAGGTGTCCAGCGGGAGCTCAGCACCCACCGGTGCTGCTGGCATCACCTCGTGCCTCTGTGCTGGCCGTGGGGCTGAGGGGATCCCCTGCCCTCACCGCATGATGAAGTCGTGCCCATCGATCTCTGGCCCATAACCGGAGCCGTGCAGGTTGCCCGAGTTGCCGACCACGGCGCAGCGGCGGCAGCGGCGCGGGTCGCGGGAGCGGTAGGGATCCTCGCCTGGCACGATCTGGAAGAGCTTGCTCAGGACCTCATGTGTGTTGTGGGACTTGAACTGGGGCTGCAGCATCTGCGAGGGGTGGAGGAGAAGGGGGGCGGTCATCTGCCAGTGGCAGACAAAGCTCCCCGTGCAGGAGGTGTGGGGCACTGGTATCTCACTGCTCACCATCCACCACCTCTGGACATCAGGTGGCAGGTCCATGTTGTCCTTGGTCCACACTGGGGACACGGCACCGTCATAGCGCACATCAAACCAGTCAGTAGCTCCAGCCTCGTCGGCTGGGCAGCGGCGGCAGGCACAGCCCCGGGGGTATGGGCCCCCCTTGCTGAGCCGTTGCATGCCAGCATAGCCAGGCACCAGCTTCACCCGGTGGATGCCGCCCAGCCCGCCGGGGTCCAGGTAGGTGATGCTGTGGTGGGAGTAGGTGAAGAGGAGGGACATGACGAAGACGAGCAGGAAGGCGGTTGAGAGGAAGCAGAACCGCAACGAGCACTTCATGGTCGGCAAGCGGCTGAGCCAGGGAGGGCGCCTGCTCCGGCATAGGGCTGGGGCATAGGGCGCAGGGTGGCGTCAGCCGGCCAGCGAGGGTCCCTGTGGGACACAGAGCTTCAGTTCACTGTGGCGGGACAGGGGGATGCAGAGCCCCTCAGCAGCCACCACGCTGGGCTCCTACCTGCCAGGCTGCAGCTTTCCATTCGCGTGGTGCGGCTGCGGTGAGGGCATGTGCTGCTGGGCACGGGGTCTGGCACACTCAGCACCCAGGGCTCACACGCAGCACCACGCCTCGGTGGCAACTCCAGGTCCTGGTCCTGGCTGGCTTTCAGCTGCGATGGTGCTCATCATTCCCTGCGTTCAGCTGATCTGCTGGCACGCCGCCCGCCACCACTGCCTCAGGAACATGGCCACTGTGATACCGGCCTGGAGTGGGAAGGAAGGGATGGTGGGTCGGGTCAAGGGATGATGATGCACATGGCAGAGCTGAGGGGTGCACCGAGCAGGAGGAGGCTGCTGTGGGGCCACAGGGTTTATTAACTCCCATTGAGCTTTGCAACATGCTGCCCAGCCCATCCCCAAAGGGGACAAGCTGGTTTGAAGTGAACAGAGATGCTCCTGGCTAGCAGCACCAAGGGAGCTCCCAGGCTGTGCCTTCCTTATCTCTGCCAGACAGAGGCTGAGCCATGAACTTGCCTCTGGAGCTGAACAAGCAGCTCCTTTCTGAGGCTCAATCCTCCTCCTCTACCAAGCCACAAGCAGCCCCTCCAAACCCCTCTTCACCAGCTGCTGCCACCGACAGGCAACAGCCATGTCACAGCCCCGTGGGGGCCCTATGGGTACCGACACCAGTGGCTGTTGTCCCTGCAGTGTGGCAACATCCCTTGGGAAATGTCACCATGAAGGCTCATGATCCCGATGGGTAAAAATAGCCAAGGTAGAGGTGCTGGTGCCTGTGCCGGGGGAGGAGCTGGGGAAGGCAAAGCCAGACCCTCCTCAGCCAGAAAACCACAAAACAGCTGAAAATCCCCTTTTAACACAGCTGCTGAGCTGGGGCAGGGTCCATCACCCCAAAAAGGGGAGGGGGATGCCAGGGCAGGACGCTCCCATGGCAGCATCACCTCCATAGCTCAGCATTGGCCCCAGTTAGGCCAGTGCAGAGGCCAGCAGCACTTATTAGGACCTAGCAGGCACCAGGATGCTCCTTTCCCATAAAAAAACATCCTATGGAAGATCACAGCTTTCTTCCTGGGGATGGAGGCTGCTGAGCCCCCCCAGAAGCTCTTTGCTGGGATGGGCAAGACCTAAGCACACCCCAGAAACACCCAACCGCCCCCAACCCATCGCACAGCTCCTGCCCAAATCATTATTAACCCACAGTCAAGTGTTTGCCCAAGGGATGACAGCTTTTACAGAGACGGAAAATGGGTGCGCATCCTTGGCATGACTGTTGTCCAAGTCTCTTCCCCGTCTCCAGCGGTATTTAATGTCTCTGTGGGACACACACAGCCAGCAAGTGACTGCAACAAGTTTTTGGGCTGCTGCCAGTGGAAAAAGCAGGGGTGTTTGTTAACGGAGGGTTTGCATCAAGGGGCATTAGGGACAAAGCCAGTCAAGAGCTCTATATCCCCCACAGATGCACCACACTGGAAGGTTTTGGAGGCAAAAGGCAATTTTGGGCTTTTGTTAGCTGCGCCATGGCAGAGATGCCAAACAGGATGGGCTGATCCCCCTTCCCCGGCTGCCGCCGCTCCACATCCCACAGGGCTTTTTAAAGGCTAAAGGAAATCAGCCATCACATACTCGTGGTATTTCTGTTCCTGGTGAAAGCGGGAAAACTCCCTTTCCGGCTCCTCCGCCCAGCCGCATCCTGCCTGCTGCATTCTGGCATTTGGAGCATGTATTGTCTTGGGCCTCCCAGAGCTGCCCCCAACGGAAAACCATCCTCTAGCCCAGCATCCTGAAATCCCAGCAGCTTGTTTGAGTCATTCCTTCCCTAGCAGGGGCTGGTGGCTGCTGCCATTTGCACTGATCCTTACAAACGCCAGCAGGGGCACGGCACCTACACATCCATCCACACCCCAGCATTAACCATACCCCCGATGCCAGCTCCCAAAATCCCACCCAACCTGTCACTGCCGAATGAAACCCCACTGACCAGGGGCATTGCAGAGGCTCCCTGCACCAGGGTTTGATGTTTCCTTCTTAAAATAACAGGGAATTTGGGGATTTCTTCTGTGGTGAGTGAGCCCAGCAACTCAGCAATACCACTAAATGTCCTCTCGCTCCCAAATTCATCCCTATGTCTCCTTAATTGCCTCCTGAAGACCATGGGCTCATCAAACACGAGTTTCTCTTTGATTGCAAGAGATAATGAAGCGAGGCTATTAAAAGGGCCCACCAAATTGCTCCACTGCTTTTACAGTTGGATGATTTCTTCCAATCATATCATCTCTCCTTTTGAGATGTATAAGGTTTAATTTTACGATGAATGCTGGAGAGATGTGACTGACAGCCCAGGGGCCTGGAGGATGTCTTCCCCTTCCCCATCAGTTGTAACACCATTGAGCACATCCCCAAGCCAGCTTTTTTTTAGGTCTTTTTGGCTTTGCCTGCTCATTTCTAAGATATCCTGAGGTTGTTGCACTGATTTTCTTGCTGGTAAATGACAGGGTGGGCACAGGAAGGAGCTGTCACCAGGAGATGGGGATCACCTTGCTTGGGGCCCATGAGAAGGGGCACAGGGGAGCAGAGGCAGCACTGCCCACACCGGCTGCTGCTCCTCATAGGCATGCTGGGGCTGGGAATTCCCCCAAGCGTCATCAGGAAACGCACCCCTGGGTATCCAGGTGCCGCCCTTCCCATAGCCCCTTTGCAGGGATGTCACCCCTGCCACTGCCAAACCAGCAACCGGGTGCTGGAGCTGTGCCTGGCTTCTGTAGGTGGAAGAGGGGGCAGTGTGTGGGGATGGGCTCCGTCTCAGACCAGCATTCCTCTTGCTGTCAGGGATGGAAAAAATGAGATTTAGCGATTTTTTTTCTTTAAAAGGAAGGGAACTGAATCTTCTCCTTCAGCCCCAGGCAGAAAGAAATAGAAAGTCATGATCCGTTCCTGTTCCAGGCCTGGCTTCAGCGAGCAGAATTACTACAAAAACTCAAACCCCCTCAAATTCACTTTTTTCCATGGCCCAAGTCGCTGCCTGAGGTCGCAGGCCCCCCAAGCGCTGCTTTAGCTGGGGCTGTCAGCTCATGTTAGCTTGGAATGGTGTTCAGGAATCTGCCAGAGGCAGCACGGGAAGGGGCAATGCTCCTGTCCTTCTGCATCACTTGGCTTCCAAATCCAAACTGAGATCCAGCAAGAAAAGCACGGTTAATTAAAAAGGTCCTTTCCCACACTGCCCATCCCAGAGGGATCATATTTTTCCCCTTTATCATTTTTTTTTTCCTCTCTGGAAGGTGGATGGGAAAGGAAGTGAGCTCAGCCTTGGTGCTTTTTCTCCCTGTCGTTAAGTGATGCCACGAAGGACTGATGGCACCAGGGATTAACAGGAAAAGCCAATTTCATGGGTTAAGCCACTGCCACCCCCTGACAGCAGTAAGGACCTGGTAACTTATTCTTTATCCTTTTAATTAATCATACTCTTATCAGCCAGCTCAATCAGCTAATGGAGCCCAGTTAATTGGTTGCTGGCCATGGCACCAATTTCAGGGTTTCCTCGTGCCCAGTATCTGGAGAGGCTATTTCAAGCTCATTCCTCAGCACTGGGATGAGGCCAGGAAAGAGCCTGGGAGGCCAAATACCCGGCATGGAGCTGAGACAGAGCCAACTACTGCTGAGGCCGTTTCTTATGGGATTTGGGGGTGCAGGGGAGGTGCCAGCAGTGGGAATGCTCAAAAAGGGATGCTCCCACTCTTGTGGTTGGAAGGGGCTTGCAACATCCCAAACCCCTGCATCCCAGGGGGGTTGATAAGCCCAGAACCACACTCTCCATGTGGCCTCATTATGCCCAGGTCGCCGCACTGTAGGCAGCCTCCTCTCTGAGGACAGGCAAGGAGAGGACAGGAACTCACTGCTCCCTCTGATGCAGTGGAGAAACTCTGCCCTCCCCAGCTCTGAATGTCTGCAGAGCCAGCCAGAGTCAAGGGGCAGACTCAGCCCGGCTGCCCTGCACCCCCAGGCACCTACTCCAGAGCCTCCAGTTTGCACCAACTGCCTCATTGCTGGGTACTACTCACCTGGGTACCACCAAGCCACCAGGTTGCATACCACCACATCAGGTACCACTGGTCTGGGCATCACAGAGCTAAGTCACACTGAGCACTGGGGCTCAGGCTGGCTAGCAGATGGCGTGGCCAGCCAGCCCTGGCAGAGCGGAGGAGGCAGAGCCCTGTGCTCACCACCACCCACTGATTCCTCTCCTTCATCCTCCCTCCAGCTCCTCAAGCAAAGTACTCCAGAGACACCCCGAATTGGTCTCCCCCTGTCCTCAGCCACCTGCAAGGATGTGGCACACTGCAGCAGGCATGGTCCCCAGCAAGGGCAGGCTCCTGTTCCCCTTCATCACCAGCACCCAGCAGGAAGGGAACTGCTCCCCCTCCACTGCTACAGCTCGTTTTCCTAGCCATAAGGTTCATGATCTATGCCTCACCAGGAAAAAATGTGCAGGAGTGCAGGATGGGCCAACACCAGGCTGGGGAGCTGACTCCAACCATGGCCTTTTGCCCAGGGAAGGCAGGCAGGGATGTGGGGCCCCCACTGCATCCCTCTCCCTGGAGCTCAGCAGGTCCAAGGACGGGAAGCGGTGGAAACCTGAAGGCTTTGAGGGCTGGTTGATGGGTGCTGTGACCAAAAGCTCCCTTTCTTCCACAGGAGACAGTCCAAGCAGAGAACTGTAACCTGCTTTGCTTGTGGGCAGGGCTGAGAGGACCTTGAACTCGTTAGGAAAATTGTACCTAGGAGATTTCATCAGACGGGTGTTAGGAACAGCTCCACCATCGATCCCAGGACAGACCAACTGCCAGGGGCTCCCATCACATGTAAAATAAGAGCAGGACCCAGTGAGGGAATCCAGCTTCTCCTCTGCTATCCAGGGCTCTGCTTGGACACTTAAGAGAGAAAAGGGAGCATTTGCATGTTCCAAATTAGCCCAATTATGGCTGCAGATCAAAGGTCCCTTGCTGGGGAGATGGTGGCACCCGTGGCAAAGTGCCTGCACCTTGCTCTGGTTTCCCAAGAGTGACTGTCATTGAGGTTACTTTAGAGCCCCATCACTGAAAGGAAAAAATACAGATTATACGTATTTGTTATTAAACATATATTTATATATATTCACCATTCATCCATACGTGGTTTGGGGAGCACCTCTGGGAACTTTGCCACAGAGCCAAGGCCCGTGTTTCTTGCAGTCTCCAAAACAACTTTTGGGACATGCCAATGGCAAAAAGGAACTCGGAGCTGAGAGAGCCACTGGAGCCAGAGACAGAGGTTCGCAGCCTCTCCCACTACATCCCAGGCCCTCGGGGACTGGCAGACTCTGATAAATCACAGCTCATTGGGAAGCACCAAAGCCAGCCGAGCCGCTGGAGAGCAATTAGCAGCTTGCACTCTTGCAAGAATTAAATGCTGCGGGAGGAGATAAAAGCCATTAAGCTGCTGGGACCTTGGCGTGGACTAAGCTGGGGCGGCATCTGAAGTACCGAGAGCCAGCGGGAAAACCATTTCGGCCTCGGCACTACCGGTGCCTTTCGCCAAAAAGTGCCAGTCTGCAGTTGTTTGGGCATGAAAATTCAAGCCCAAGTCAGTTCCCCCAGTGTGTGGTTGCCAGGGCTCTCCTCTCCCTGCCTGCCTCCAGTGCCGGCGAGACGTGGGCGAGCAAGCAGAGCGCGTCTTGCCATTCCCAAGAACCGCCATGAGCTCCTTGGAGGAGAGGGAAAGGCTTCTGACAGGCAGCTGCTGCACGCAACTGGCAGCGGGGCGGCTGCTCGCTGCCAGATGGGGACAGACAGACAGACAGGCAGACGGGCACGCACATGGTGGGTTGCAGGGGACGGCAGCTTCCTCTTCCCGCCCCAAGCATCACTGCTGCGGACGCAACATCTGGCTCTAATAAAAGGGGACGAAAAAGGCAAACCAAGCCCAAGTGCTAAGCAACTTCCCGTTGCAGCTCGCTGCCTCGGGATGGCTGGGATGTAGCCAGTGCTGCTGCTCGGGGCCATGCTGGAAAAGGAGGGATCCGCAAATAACAGGGAGCAAAACTACCTCCACCAGTATGGAGCCCACACATCCTCCCAGAGGGAAACCCAGCAAGTTTTGGGGCTCTGAGATTATTTGGTTTCACTCAGCCATGTTTTTCCTGTGTTCACAGAAAGAGGGGACGTGGCCCTTCGTCCAATCCAAGCTTCCCTGCTGTCCAAGCACCCTCCTCATACCCCGAAATCCTCCTGCTGGCATGGGGAGTCCTCGCTCTGGGGAAATATCTGGGAGCTTTGCAATAAACGCTCTGGCTTCACAGCTGGAGCCCCAGCGAAACCTCACCTTCTCAGCAGCACTCAGGCCCCCAGTGTGCATGGGGACCCCTTGCATCCCCAGGCCCTGAAAGCTGGGCTCCAGCACCCCACAGCCGTGCCTTGGCCAGGGAGACACCCCTTAGCCCCGGCAGGCTGGAGGCTGATCGGCTCCCACACTGACGTTGCCACCCCGCACACACAGCCGCAAGCGGGGGACGTTTCTGCTCGGTGACACAGTTTCCAACCCTGTCCCCAGGGCCACTGGCGCTGTGTTTGTGAAACCCTGGCTGCCACTATCCCGGCGAGGACGCCGTGTGTCACGCAGCCATGTGTCACTCTACTGCTGAGGGACCTCACATGCACATTGGCACTGCTGGGGACTGGGGGCACCCTCAGACAGCCTACCCCCTACTCCGGTCCCCACTGTAGCCACCCCAGCATGGCCCCCAGCACCCTCCACCGGGGTCCGTGCCCCGAGCAGCACCCCGGGGCACTCGGCTGGACAGGGACAGTTCCCCGGGGAGCACCCCCAGTCCCGACCCCCCCTTCCAGGGCCGAGCATCCTCCGCGGGGCCAGCACCGCGGGGCCAGGGCCAGCACATCCCCGCCGGGGCTGATCCCAGTACTTCTCGGGTGCGTGCTCCCCAGCAAGGGGGCAGCTCCCGGCCACCCTTCCTCGGCGCACCCCGCGATCCCTCTGCCCCAGGCCCGCCCTCAGCCGCGGTACCTGGCTCGGCTCCGGCACGGCCCCACAGCCTGGCGCACCCGGGCCCCTCCGCCGCCGCTGCTGCTGCTCTGCTGCCGACACGCCGCTCCGCGCCGCGCCCTCCGCGCTGCGCGGGGCCGTGCGGGGCCGCGCCGGACCGGGCCGTGCCGCGCCGTGCGGGGCGGAGGATCTGGCCCGGCAGCCTGGGAGATGTAGTCCGCGGCCGCCCGGGGGGCTTGTGGGACTTGTAGGAGGAGAGCCCGCCCGGCCCACAGGCACCTCCGGTGGCTGTCCCGGCGCGCTGCCCGGTGCATCGGCTGCCCCCAGTATAGCCCGCTGGTACCCACCGGCGCATCGCAACCCCCCCGGCATCCATCCTGGTATCCACAAGGCTCATCGGCGTCTGTGGACGCCGTGTACCCCTCCCTGGTACTCACCCACGTACCCACTCAGACACATCAGCACCTCCCAGTACCCACCCCCGCACATCGGCACCCCTCGGTGTCCACCCCGCTACCATCCCCCATCCCCACCCCGCCACCCACCCAACACCCCTGGGGCATCCACCCCGGGGCGCCCACCGGCACCAGCACCCACCGCCACCAGCACCCACCGCCGGTACCCCGCTAGCCGCAGGGGAGCCGGGCTGAGTCCGGGCGGGCTCGTGACACAGGTGACACAGGGCACTTAGGGGCGAGCGCTGCCGGGGAAGGGGGCTTTTTCGGTGCAGAAAACGTAAAAACCCCCATGATCTCTCGGCAACCACCCTAGGGGCGGGAGAAAGGCACTACAGTGCCGGGGCAGAGGTACACTGTACCTTTAAGCAGCACGGGCCTGCCCATGCGCGCAGTGCACGCTGGAAGATGTAGTCCCTCACGCTGGACTTCCGCATAGACTGTCGGAGGGCTGGACTACATCTCCCAGCGTGCACCGCGGAGCAGCGCAGGGGGCCGGTGCAGCTATGGCGGCGGAGTGGAGCGTCGTCGTCCTTACCTGCCAGCGCGGTGGCTGTGTGTCCGCCTTCCAGCGAGGCAAGCGGCGGGGCTGGCGCCCGCCCTCTCCCCCCGGAGCGAGCGGGGAGGAGCGGGGGGTGCCAACTCTCAGCCCCGCCCGCCTCTTGCTTGGCAGAGCTGGAGGCACGCCGGCTGAGGGGCGGCCTGGGCCCGCGTCCCCCGCCGCTGCTCCTGGCCGTGGAGGACCCATGGGCCCGCCTGGGCAGCGGCGGGGCCACCCTCAACGCCTTGCTGGTGGCGGCCGAGCACCTCAGCGCCAGGGCGGGCTGCACGGTGAGGGGCTTTCCCCGACCAGGGGAGCGGGGTGCAGCCTCTGCCGGGGCCAGGAAGGCTGCAACAGGGTGTGGAAGGGGGTGGCTTTCCTGTCCCCACTGACTCTTCTCTGCGCTGCCCTCCCAGGTGGTGACCTCCGATGTTCTGAAGGAAGCCCACATCCTCATCCTGCACACGGTGAGAGCCGGCCTGCAGCCCAGTTTGGAACGCCCTATAGCACCCTCTTCCTCCCTGTGACGCCCTCTAAGTTCCCCTTCCCACCAGGGCCGTGACTTCTCCTTCGATGACTGTGGCCGGGCCTTCACCTGCCTGCCTGTGGAGGAGCCAGGTGCTGTGGCTGAAGCGCTTGTCTGCAACCTGGACAGTCTACTGGGGACCATGACACACCGGGTCTGTGTGGCCTGTGGGACAGGGTCCTGGGCTAGTGCTGTGCGATGCTGGGCACCCAGGTGTGGGGGCTGAAGCCTTCAGGGTGTCTTCAGCTGGCTCCCAGCAGGGTGGGAAGGGTGTGAGGGTCCGGCCCCTTCCCTGCCCTCCCTGGGCATGTGGCCCTTGTCTCATCAGCTCTGTGTGGGCTCCCCGCCCGGCGTGTGGGTCTGCAGCACCGACATGCTCCTCACCGTGCCCTCAGCACCAGGTGAGTGGTGCCAGCCTTGCCTCCAGCACCCGCTCTGCCTTGGGACAGGGGGCAGAGCCTGCAGCACAGCTGGTCCGGCCTGCACTATGCTCCCATGAGGGTGTGGATGCTTGGGCATTGCTGACGCATGTACAGTTGGAGCATCCATCATGCCCAAAGCAAGGTGGCCAAGGCTGAACACTGCTTTCACCTCCTCTGCCGTGCACCCTGTTTTCAGGCAGTTTGGCCTTGGGCAGGTATGTGTGCTGCCCCAGTGGACACTGATCTGTGTCCCTCTCCTCAGGGATTGGCTGGGATGGCTTCCAGGGTGTCAGAGTAATTGCAGTGCCCGGGAGCCAGGCATATGCCAGGAACCATGGGGTCTACCTCACTAATGAGCAGGTCAGTAGCAGCTCCTCCTCCAAGGGGTGCCCTTGGAGGCACAGGGGTCCTTACTCCTCTGGTGCCTTGGGTGCTGAGGTCCCAGCCCTGCTGTGGCTGCTTGGCTTGGGGTTCCCTGAAAAGCTCATTGTGGTGGTCTCATTCCCAGGGGTTGGTGGACAACATCATCTACAAAGGCACAGAGGCCCAGATCGAGCAGTGTGCAGGGCCTGATGGCACTGTCCCACTGGTACGGCACGACTTTCTCATTGGTGTCCTTGCCAGCCCTATCCTTTGTGTCACCGTGGCTGCAGCCTCAGTACTGCTGTGTTCTGGCAGGTGTGCGGGGTGGTTTTCTTCTCCTCGGATGCTGCAGAGCAGCTTCTTGCCACCCATGTCATCCCTCCTCTGGATGCCTGCACCTACATGGGACTGGACTCGGGGGCACCACCCATCCAGGTGACAGCCCCTCTGCGAAGGACAGGACTCCTTACCACATGGGTGCTGCTGCTGGGCATCACTTTAGGGTCCGTTGCCCTCTAGGGCTTCTGCCCCTCACACCACACCACATTTGGGTGGGAGAGGTGGCAGGAGGGGAGCACCCAGCAGCAGGGTGGGGGTCAGGTTGGCTGCACCCAACAGGTCACTTCTCTCCCCAGCTCTCCCTCTTCTTTGACATCGTCCTGTGCATGGCAAGGGGGGTAACAGGGCAGGATTTCATGAAGGGTGGTGGTGACACGAGTGTGAGGAATGCCCGCTCTGTGCTGTGGGCAGCTCTCCATGCCTTCCCTCTTAGCATGGGTGAGTGATGCTGCAGTGGTGCACTGACATGACCCATACCTGAGCCCTCTTCCCCTGTGGGGAGAAATGGCATGGTCAGGGCCTGGCTGTTTCTCCCCACAACTGCAGGTCCCCAGATCTTTTCTATCCCCCTTTGACTGGGGGTATGTTCAGCCTGGCTGTCCTTGGCTTGCATGGGTGTTGGGTACAGCCACATTTGCCATTGGCGTGCTGACAGCTTTCCTGCCCCTCACAGCCTGCATTCCCAATGCATCCTATGACTACATGACCACCTCTGCGAGCGACCACATCCGCAGCCTGATGCTCCTGCCCAGCTCTGCCAGCCACCTCTGCTTCTGCAAAACAGCCCATTCCCATGTGGATGTATGTCCTTTTGTCCTCACCCTTGCTCACACACATGTTCTGGGGGTTGCTCTGGGCTGGGACCCGTCCCACCTGCCTCTGTGCCCTCGGCAGCAGCCCTGTCTCCTGGAGGATGGCTCTTCGGTCACGAACTGCTTGCTGGAAGGAGCCGTGCGGCTGGCAGCCGGCAGTGTCATCCAGCACTGTCACCTCCAGGTACGTGGCTGCAATGGGCGTGACCCCAAGTTCTCAGTGGATGGGCAGCAGGGTGAGGTGGCCCTGGCTGGGATGTGGAACCCATGGCTATGAGATTTAGGGTGCCCGTCCTCTTTGGGGCTGCCTTTCAGGTGGTGCTGGGGACCCTGGTGGTTGTTGCCCTCTCCAGGCACAGGGACCGGGTCACCAGTGGCCTGTCCCTCCCTGGGAACCAGGGCAAACCCTCTGTCATGGCTGCAAGCTTTGGCCTGAGTTTCTGCAGTTCATGTCCCTGCAGCCCCATGACAAAGCAAAGTGTGTCTCTCTGGCCCCTGGCTCCTGCTGGCCCAGCTTGTCTCCCAGGGTGTTTTTGCCTTTCTGAGGTTGGGATCTGGCTCTAGTTTGGGGACTCAGGGCCCTGCTGCCTCTTCACAGGGTCCCCTGGAGATTGGTCCTGGCTGCCTGCTTTCTGGCCTCGCTGTAGGCTCCTCACCAGCCCTACAGGGCTTTCCCCTGCGTGACGTGGTACTGCAGGGCCACCATGTGCGGCTGCGCGATCTGCCTTGCCGCGTGTTTACTCTCACCGGGCGCCTTGATGACTGGCAGGTACAGGGGTGGTGAGGTGGTGAGAGTCTTCCCTCAAAGCCAACATGCAACCAGCTCCTCCATCCCTCTGTAGAGCCCCGCTGAAAGGGCCACCTACCTGAACGTGCCCTGGGCTGAGTTTTTCCATCGGACGGGCATACGGTAGGTGCCACATGCCAGGCTGGGACAGGAGACCTGGCTACCCTGGGGGTTGCTGTAGTGGGGAGGTGTCATGTCCACCTCAACCCAGCCTGCATTCTGGCTGCCCTCTGGTAGTTGTCCTCGAGGCCTAGGGTGGTGCTGATGGGCTCTCCCTCCATCAGGGAAGGGGACCTTTGGGATGCTGAGACACCACAGGGAAGCCGCTGCCTGCTGAGCGCCCGGCTCTTCCCAGTGCTGCATGCGCATGAGGCACTGGGGCTGGAGGACGTGCTGTGGCTGCTAGCCCCGGTGGCTGGTGAGCGGCTGACACGCTGGCGGGCGGCCTGGCGCATGTCCTGGCAGGAGCTGCTGCCCTGCCTGGACAAGGCGGCTGAGCTGGGTGCCCGCCAGGCCCTCTTCTTCCTGCAGGGCCAGCACAAGGTGCGGCGGGTGCTGCTGGGACGTCAGGACAGCAGTCTCCTGCCCCTGGCCCGCAGTGCTGTCCATGAGGGCTACCATGAGGCTGTGCTGGGCACGCTGGATGAGGGTGAGCTGGACTCACATGAGATTTGTATTGCATCTGTGGCTATCATGGTTTTTTGGTGCTCCACACCCTCTCCAGTGACAGCCTGTCATTGCCATGGCATCAACAAACCAAGATGGGTGCAAGCCATGCAAGTCGCTCTTTCCTGGAGCCAGCTCGTTGCACGAGTGGGGTGGTGAGGCCCTGGCCCAGAGAAGCTATGGCTGCCCCATCCCTGGTAGCGTTCAAGGCCAGCTTGGACGGGGCTTGGAGCAACCTGGTCTAGTGGAAGGTGTCCCTGCCTGTGGCAGGGGGTTGGAACTGCATGAGCTTTAAGGTCTCTTCCAACCCAAACCAGTCTGAGGCTCTATGATTCTATGGCCTGCAGGCTGGCTGTGGCTTTGCAGCCTCCTTTTATTTTCTAGTTGCTTCCACGGCCGGTGACGCTGGCATTGCAGCACGGGCACTCGCCTGCATCGCTGAGGTGCTGGGCTGCATGGCACGAGGGGAAGGGGGCTTGCGGAGTGGTCCCGCTGCCAACAGGGAGTGGGCCTCAGCTTTCGGGCGCCTGGAGAGTGGGGACATCGCTGGTGGTGTCCGGGAGCTGGCTGCTGAGCGGCGGAAGTGGATGAGCAGGTGAGGCTGGGGCTTGTGAGCTGCCCTGTCCCAGGCACCAGCGCAGTCATGGAGCTGCAGTGGTGGGCTTAGCGTAGAATCATAGAACGATTTGGGTTGGAAAGGACTTTAAGATCGTCTAGTTCCAACCCGTGCCATGGCCAGGGATGCCTCACACTAGACCATGTCAGTCGAGGCTGTGTCCAACTTGACCTTCAACACTGCCAGGGATGGGGCATTTACCACTTCTCTGGGCAGCCTGTTCCAGTGCCTCACCACCCTCACAGTAAAGAACTTCCTTATATCTAACCTGAACTTCCCCTGTTTCAGTTTAAACCCATCACCCCTTGTCCTGTCACTACAGTCCCTGATGAAGAGTCCCTCTGCAGCATCTTTGTAGACCTCCTTCAGATACTGGAAGGCTGCTATACGATCTCCACACAGCCTTCCCTTCTCCAAACATCCTTTTCTTCCCAGGCCAGCTTTGCTGGTGAGAGCAGCTCGGCACTATGAGGGGGCTGAGCAGATCCTCGTCCGGCAGGCAGTGATGTCCTCATGCCAGTTTGTTGCTGTGGGACAGGCAGAGCTGCCACCCCTGGGGCACTGGGTGCAAGTGGTGTGTCCAGCCCGCCTGGACCTTTCTGGTGAGTGTGTCCCCTGCCCCAGCCATGATCCATGTCTCACCCCTGCGGTGCAGGGGGCTGATGGTGAGCGTCTGCAGGGGGCTGGAGCGACACCCCCCCCATCACATATGAGCACGGTGGGGCTGTGGTGGACGTGGCAGTGCTGGTGGATGGGTGCTGGCCCATTGGCGCACGGGTGCGGCGCATCATCGAGCCGGAGCTGCGCCTGGTCAGCCTCAGCGGGACGCCACAGAGCGAGGTGATGGTGGAGCTGGTGTGCCGGGAGCTGGAGCATTTGCAGGATTACTGCCAGCCACATGCGCCAGGTGAGGTGCCACCAGCCACACAGACCAGCTCCATACCTATGATGTCCCCCTGGATGTCCTGACCCTGTGGTGCCAGGGTGGCCCTTTTTGAGGGGTGATGGTTTGAGGGAGCAGGTGTCAGCTTTGCTTTCTCTTTTCGTTTTCAGGAGCCCTGCTCAAAGCTGCCTTCATCTGCACTGAGGTTATACAGTTCCCCTCACAGAAACCCTTGCAGGCCCAGCTGATGGAGAGCTTCAGGGGTGGGTTTGAGGTGCACACCTGGTCCAAGCTACCCCACGGGTCTGGCCTCGGTAAGTCTGTAGGGACAGGGCTGGGGAGTCACTCCTGCTGCCAGCATGGTGATGGGGCATCTCCCTCTCTGCTCCTGGGCTCTCACTGGCATGTGCCCTGCCTGTGCTCCCTGCAGGCACCAGCAGCATCCTGGCAGGAGCGGTGATGGCGTCGCTGTACCGGGCAGCTGGGAAGTCTGCCAGCACTGAGTCTCTCATCCACGCCGTGCTGCATCTGGAGCAGAGGCTTACAACAGGTAGGCACCAGGGGAAGCTGTCAGTCCTTAGGGTGGGGGCCCAGCAGTAGTTGAGGCCCCCCTGCCCTTGCAGGAGGCGGTTGGCAGGATCAGGTCGGCGGGCTCGTGCCGGGCATCAAAATTGGGAGGTCAAAGGCCCAGCTGCCGCTCAGGGTAGAGGTGGAGGAGATCCAGGTGCCTGATGGCTTTACTCAGACCCTCAATGATCACTTGCTGCTGGTGTACACGGGGAAGACACGCCTGGCTCGCAATCTGCTCCAGGTAACACCAGGATGCTCCTGGGTGCTGCAGCCTCTGGCCTTTGCTCTCCCCATGGGCCCTGGTGCCTGTCTCCTTCTCTGGTATGAAGCTTTGCCACCCCAGTAGGAGCTGGCACTGAAGGCTGCGTGTGCAGCACTGCCTCCCTGGGTGCTGCTGGACACAAAAGCATGGTGACAGGGACATTCTGGCCTCTTGCAGGATGTGGTAAGGAACTGGTACGCCAGGCTGCCCTCCGCTGTGCAAAATGTTGATGCGCTGGTGAGCAACGCCGAGGAGTGTGCCCAGGCCTTGAGGCAAGGTATGATCCCCCTTTCCTGGGCCAGGCTAGCCCTTCTAACAACTGAAGGAACACAAACCTCCCTGAGGAGAGTCTGTGCAGTCCTGGGGAGACAAAATTCCTCCCCCAGGTCCACCCTCATGTTACAGGCAATGTCCCAAAATTCAGGCTTGAACAACAGACTTTAAGGAAGGGAGGGTGAGGCACATCAAGGCTGGCTAGTGTTCTGCAAGTCATTCATGGTGGGGCTGGGGGCCATGCCTGTCCTGTGCTGTGGAGTTATTTGGCCTTTGGCTGCTGGGATGGTGTGGAGAAGCTGGAGCATTAGAGCAAGCAAATTCTCCCCCTGTGGAGGATTAGAAGTAAATAGCAATCTGCCAGGGCTGGGTTTGCTTGCTCAACAGGCAGGGCTGATTGGAATAGGGTAGATGAGAAGGCAGAATTTAGCTTGTGCTGAGCAGGAGAGGCAGAGACCTGCCTCTTGGATGAGAAACAAAGGCAGATAGTTTGCAATATCCTCTCCTGCAGGTAACCTGCCGCTCATTGGGAAGTGTCTGGACTGCTACTGGCAGCAGAAGAAATGCATGGCACCTGGGTGTGAGCCGCTGGCTGTTGGGCGCATGATGGATGCTCTCCGGCCTTATGTTTATGGGCAGTGCCTGGCTGGGGCTGGTGGCGGTGGCTTCCTTTATGTCTTAACCAGAGCCCCACGGCAAAAAGAGGTCTTGCACCAAATTCTATCCAAAACTGAGGTGAGACATGAGCTCCCAGGCAGCTCAGTGGTGCAGGTGAATGAGATGGGACAGTGGGGTGAGATTGATTGTTGTCTCCTTAGCTCTGCCCGGGCTGTGGAGGGCAGGTCCGTTGTTGGCTCCTGCCCCATCTGCATCCTTGCTTTTTGTTTCCTAGGGGCTGGGCAACTTCAGCATCCACAGTGTCGAAGTGGACATGGGCGGTTTCTCGGTGAAGGTTGTGGGATGTGACACAGAAGACGGTGCTTGCCCCGGGGAGCACATGGCTGTGCAGGCCTTTGCTCTGACCCGTTCCTGGCAGGCAGGCAGGGCAGGGGAGGCAGCAGCCAGCTGCCTTCCAAAGCAAGGACATCTCTGTTGATTTAAAGCCTTCCAAAGCAGGGACATCTCTGCTGATTTAGAGGCTGCTACTTCAGTCAGCTCCAGTAGGTGCCTTAGGTCTTTGTGGCCTTTTTGTGCTGCTATGTGCCCCAAAAGCCACAAAGGCTGGAGAAGCTGTCACAAGTGACACAGGCAAAACCACTCCTGGTGGGTGGCTTAGCCAGAAAGACGGCTTGATAGGGCCTCCAGGCTGATTTGGGAGTTTCACTCCAGCTTTCATCGTTCTCCAGAGGGAAAAGAATGCGCAGTTGTGATGCTGCCTCCAGTGAGGACCTTCCTGCTCTTGGTGCAGCAGAGGCTGCACAATGCGTACACAATGTTCCTGCACCCAGAATGTACTTGGACGTGGAATCAAGTCCTGCCCATGCTCAGAGATGTTTCTGCAGTGAGTTACTTGTCCCTGCAGTCCCTTTGAATAAAGCGGCTTGTTCCCAGCAGGTGTTTATTTCCCCTCTGTCCCCAGCAGAGCTCCTCCCTCCCAATGGGCTCCCAGAGTCCCAGCACTGTGCAAGCAAAGCTCTCTTTGGGTAGGTACACCATGTTCTGGTTATTGGACTCCACAGCCCTGGCTGTCAGGGGGAATGCTGCTGCAAGAGGCAGCCATGCCTGGCAGCAGGCTGGCTCCCGGTGTTAGCTCTGGGGTGTTTGTACTTGTGCTATGCCAATGCCAGCTGGGGGCAGTCAGAAAGCTCCTCTTGGTGCCATAGCACAGGGTGGAAGAGGAGAAAGGTGCCCAGCCCTTGTCCTGCATCTCACCAGCTCTCTCCAGCCCCACAGACACACACACATCGCTTGAGGTTGCCGCTCAGCCAGGTGAGGTTTATTTACAGAGTAGCTGTCCAGGGCACAAGCTAGCACGGACACAGCTGTGATTCCTGCACTGGCTTTCTATGGATTTTCTGAGCACCCTCTCAATAAGGAAGTCATTCCAGAATGGTCTCCATCACAAGAGAGCCAGGGCTCAAGACGTGCAGGACTCCAGTAACTGACCCTTCAAGTGGTGGCACGGAAGAAACCCAGGTGTGGCCAGCAGCACAGACAGAGCACTCTTCTGCAGCCCCATGTCTGAACCACACCGCAACAGCCCAAAATTCCCTAACCTGGGTCCTCCCACAGGGCAGCAGAAGGGAGTTAGGAGCTGGCATGAGCTGGCACAAGCTGGTCTTCCCAACTAGCTCATGTCTTGAGAAATAGTGTCACGCTGCTCTCCATGTAAGAGACTGCTGCCTTGTTTCTGCTCCCACAGAAGGATGGTGGCTCTTCTTGCCCAGCCCAGGAAAGCCCTTTGCTCCAAGGAACATGAGCAGAAGGCGAGACAGCAACCCCTCCCCACACTGTCCATCACCCTGGCTGCATCCTTCTTGCTGTTACCCCCTGCCCTGCTACAGGCGCAGGCGCTTGATGTCCTCGCTGCGGAAGTCAATCCGGAGAGCCAGCACCTGCCGGACCTCAGCAGGAGTGAGGCGCCAGGTCAGCGGGCCTGAGTTCGGGCCCCAGTAATCCAGGATCTCCGTCACCTGGAGAGGAGAGACAAGAGCTGCAGGAGGCACCTCAGCACTGACCGCCCTCACAGGCGAGTTCAAATACAGTCATGTTATTTCCTGCCACTAACAAACACCCATCGGGCATGGGGCAACTTCTCCATATCTTACAGATGTGACAATGTCAGGATGAGCCCAGTAAATCCATGTGGAGTCCAGCCAGGGCTCCCACAATCCCTCAGTAAAAGCAGGCAAAGCACAGCTCACCCTTTCCAGGTTGAGGATGGTGGCCATCTGGGAAAGCCGGGCAAACTTGTCGCGGATAGTCCAGGTGGTGACTGTGGTAAGATAGGCTATCAGGGACCTCAGCTCCTTGTCAAACTGCAGACCACCAAGCTGTGGGATGAAGGGAGCACTGTTAACTCTGCAAACAGGCCCAGCGGTTGTGCCAAATACACAACGAACAAATACCAGGGCAAGAGGGGGAGGTCCCCAAGCAGGAGGGCTCCAGTTAGACCATTTATTGCTGGTTAAACTGGCCTACGTTTATGCCCACCTTAAAAGCCAGCCTCTTTTTTGATGCAAGCCCTTCCCAGTGCCATCACAACATGTTTTGTGCACAAGCTCTGCCTGAGCAGGCTACCAGTGGTGGCAGAGCTTCGGAGAGTAACATTTGCCTCTGCCCTTCCCCATCCTTTCACTGAGGGTTTATTTCCTAGCAGAGGGTCTGCAATCAAGCCAGACTACAAGGCAGAGGAGAGTTTTGCTTACCCTGCTGAAGGTGGATTTGAGCAGCACTTTCTCCAGTTCAATAGCTATGAGACTGGTCATAAGACCAGTGAGGGTATCGTAAATCACTGGAGACAGTCCAACCTGGAAGCAGAAACCTGTGTCATTGTTGTGAGCAGAGATCCACGAAAGCCAAGCCTATGAGAGCTTTCACATAAAGACTCATTACTTGCACACTCAGTAAGTGGGGGAATCCAGGGATGTGGGGCTTGCAAGGAAGCCTTGAGAACTGCAGGAGGAGGTGGTAACTAGATCTCTAAGAGCCCTGCAGGACACTGCATGACATCTGTGTCCGTCCTTCCTCTGTGCGAGGGAAGAACTGGGAGATGCTGTGTTGAAGTCTCGCCAAAGCCTGGCAGGCTGCCTCATCCTTCTCACCTTGAACTCTGACATCTGCTGTTCCAGATTCAGGATGAACTGCTGGACCCAGGGATCGTTAGCCTCATAGTCGCTGAACTCCTCCTGACATTGAAATACAGAAAGGATTGTTTACATGGCCTGCCCTGAACAGCATCAAACAGCCCACGGGACAGGAAGGGAGGTGGCTACTGGAGCAGCACTGCACCCCTTCCATTTTCTCAAGCTCCTCTCTAGCAAAATGCCCGTTTCCAGGCTTTCATAAAGAACAAGTTGTGCATATTTTACTGTTGCTCTGTGCTGAGGAAAGAACAGAGAACTGAGGGGAATGAGACAGCCTTTACTCTGACTGTGCTGCCTAGCAGAGGATGCAGAGTGCAGAAGCACAGCTGGAAGCAGAGAACGTTGAGCCTTACCTCCTCGATGTTGTGGGAGACTGAGAGAAACAGGTTGATGCAGGGCTTCACCTGGGGTTTGATGGCTGTGCTGTTCAGCTCACCGAGACCTTCCTGAGAGTAACAGGAAGAAGACAGAAGAGTGACAGAGCACAGCTAACAGCTGACTGAGCACAGCAGCACACAGCCTTTATAGTTACACTGACTTGATGCTGCTTCCAATCCCCACTGCAAGCTGGGGAAACTGACCCACAGGCTCGCATAGGAAGCTGAGCACAGAAGCCCCCCCAATCCCAAACTCTTCTAGTGCTGAAGGGCTCTGAGGGCACCACAACAAGAAGAGGAAGGATGCTGGCTCAGAAGTTGCCACTGTGCTGACTTGCAGCCTTGTCTGAAGGGCTCATGCTTCCCCTACCTCTTTTCACAGAGCTACAGAGGTTTTCTGGCAGGATAGAAGCATTCAGTTCACATCCCTCCAGGAAGGAAAGGACACAAACACCAGCTTTTCCACTCAGCAACAGCCAGGAGGCCACTGTGATGGGGCTTGACTGATGTCTCCCACCTCCAGTGCAGCTTAACTCAGTAGGGGAAGCTAAAAGGAGGATAAAAGCTGTAACCACAGCTAGTTCCCTGAAGTAATCATAACCGCAGCTCACACCATCTCCCCTGAGCAGGAGGTTGTCAGCAAAGGCTGTTCTGTCTGGTCTGGTGCTAAACAGCTCTCTGAAAGCTCCCTCCTGCCAACCACCCTCATTTGGCTCAGCAAGATGTCAAAAAAGCTCACGCAGCATGAAACTACTCAGGTACCAATACAGCCTGGCGCTTGATGGAAGTTTTTAACTAAAACTGGCATTTCTGAGCAGGCCCTGCTGGCAATTGTGCCTTTTCCAAAGCAAATTCAATGTGTGTGTGACTTGGGCAGCGCAGGAGCTTGCTGCTCAGACTCTTGATTGCTTTGCAGCCAGTTTTAACACTGCACTAGAACTAGGCTGGAGTTTTACTCCTTACTGATGAGCTCTTTTGTTTCCATACTGACCCCAAGCCTCAAGAAGGTTTGCTGGCAATATTGGTCTGAAGGCATCTAGCTGCAGTGAACTGCAAAACCAAATGAGAAATAGCCTGATGCCTCTGTGAAGTACAAAGCTGATGGCAAACCTGGATCTAAACACTCTCAAAAGAGGTATTAGGTCTTCCTGCTTCTCTCTCTGCCAGAGATCACTGTGAAATTTTAGGGCAAGAGGCCCCAGCATGTGGATTTAGCTCCGCATCCCAGGGATTATTTCCATTTGGGAAAGGAGGAGAAACCTGAGAGAACACCGCTTCTCTATGAACAGCCCACCTTCAGCGTTATCTAGGAGGCTCTGCACAACTGACAGTGTTCTGTGCCGTAAGGGCGAACAGAGGAGATGGAAATGCTATACATATTTTTTCTTTTGAAAATGCTGAACCAACTGCAACTCGGTGCTGAGTGAAGACAAATGGAGCAATATTCTTTCTGGCTCTGCAGCTGCTTCCAGTGCTTTTGATGCAGCCACCAGCTGGTGTGGCTCTGCAAACAAGCTGGATCTGTTTCCATGCCTCAAAGCTGACTATTTACTCCCTCCTACCCCCACCAGCACTCCTGGAGCTAGACATGGCCCAGGCCTTGGGTTGAAATGATTCCTGCCTGAGGAGGCCAGCAGTGACTCAGCAAGACACTTACCTGCAGCAGGTCACGGAACTTGTTGGAGACAGCAGCCATGTCAGAGAGGCAGCTGTCAATCTTGGCCTGTGCTTGCTCACCCCCGAAGCCTTGGCTAAGCAGTTTGCTGCAGTCACTCTGCAGGGAAGAGATCCATGAGCAAGCTGAGAGTTAATAACTTGGGCAGTTTCTATCCCTTCGTGTTGCTGAGCTCTGGTGCCCACCAGCATAGCTGCAGGCTGGGACAGGTGTCACCTTGCCCCTGTGAAAAGGCTGGGAGAAGACAGCAAGAAAGGACTTCAGGGGCTATAGCCCAGCACCAGACAACCACAACCTCCCAGTGATACACGTTATTCCACTGGCTCCCGACATGTGCCAAGTTGGTCAGGCTGGAGGAACTGGTATTTCCAGCTGATACTATCTACTGGAAGATTACTCTGTCAGCTCAAAATTGCCTTCCTAAGGCTGGACAGCAAAGACCTCAGGAATTTGGGCACAGTGGAAGTCCAGATGCTTTAACTGACCCCCACCAAGGGAGGAGATTACAAATCTGATTAAGGAAAAAAGCAGTAAAGAATCCAGACCTCACCTCCAAAGTCTTCTTTAGGGTCATGATGTTTTCGCTGCAGACTTCCACATTGTTTAAGGTCACCTAGAAAAAACCCCCCACAAAACAAACCCAAGTAGAATTCATTGGAATTTGTCAGCCCCTCAGCCCCCAGTCCACATGTTCCCTCCATACCCTGCTCACAATACAGGCTGCAAAGCAAAGATTTAAGGGACAGGGTGGCTACTGTGTGATCAAAGCACTGCAGATTCCTGGAGCTGCATGAAGCTGAACTATAGTAACTGAGCATGTCTGCTGAACCTGCAGCAAGTACAAAGTTTGACACACTTTACTCCTCTTCCTCATCATTCTATTCACAATGTTGCAGCAAAGCTGCACTTGTGGGTGGAAGACAGGATGTATCCCAACTTCTGGGAGAGTGTCATGAAGACCAAACAGGCTGTGAGCAGCTAGAAGTGATGGTTTATACACTGTGTCCAGAGAAACGAGGGAGGAAGGCATTTGTACCTGAGCAGGAGGAATTGGCACCCCTCCTGCCAGGTAAGTATCTGCTCTTCACTGAACAGACTGTTCTCTGCCTGCTGAAGCTGAACTAAGTGTCACTATGCGGCTGGAGTTTGTGCAGACAAGGAAATGAGGTGAACTGACAGGTGAGTGAGGAATTCCAGGGGGAGAACTGATATTTTAAGCACTTTCCTTCAAGAAGTGCAGAAACCTGTAATGAAGAATTTAATGAAATGGAAGAGTTCAGTCCTTTCTGCTCTCTTTGTTGCCTTTTCTCCTTGCACAGTGAAAGACACAAGGAACATTTTCAACACTCGGTGTTCACAGCAATTTGCAGAGAAGGAAACAAGTCAGGGTGAGCCAGCCCTCTCCCCAGTGCTCTCTGAGTCTCTGCACACAGGTCTGTTGAAACAGCAGGGCTGGTTGAGAGAAGTGAGCAGATCCAGTTGCTCTCCTAGCAAAGTCTTTTCCATGATGCAAGGTCTATACAGCATCCCACCAAAGGGAAGGATCTGATACACTGCAGAAAGTTGTAGAAATGGCCCTTCGAATGCTCTCCAAGGGGTCTCTGTAATGCTGTCATGTTCTGGCCTGCTCAAGCACACAGAGTTGCAGCGCTGCTTATGAGGAGAAGGCAACAGGAGGATCTTGCAGGCCAAGCAGAGAAGACAACCCTGCTCTAATGAAAACTCCAATCTCATTAAGTGAGAGTGAAGGAGCCCTAAGCCTGGGCCATGAAATTTTTTCAGCTAGAGGAAGGTGTGAACAAGATGCTCTCCCACCACCACTTTTGTGCAGAGCCTATGAGAAACAGGATTGCTGGACACCTCAGAAGAGCACAGACTCTTCCCCAGCCTGGAGGCAATCACCATTGCAGCAGCCCTAGAGGCTGTCACAGGATCAAACTTGCACAGGCCCTTTGTGGAAGCGCTACAAATAAGGGGTGATGTTAAAGCATCTACCAGACATGCGAAGTCAGGCCACCCACTACAGCTGAACAGGTTTTCAGGTTCTCTGAACATCTGATAGTCACACCAATCCTCCTCCCAAGAGCTACCCAGTGTCTTTCCCTTCACCCTAACTCATTCCGCACCAGCCACTATACCCACCAGAAAAGACTGCTTTGCCTCGTCGGTGCTTTCAATGCCTTTGGTATCAAACTTGCCCTGCTGCAAGCTGCTGTGCATGATGTTCACGGCACTGGTCACCCCCCTCTGGAAATCCTGGAAGGTCGTGGCTGGAAAGCCCTGCTTCAGCTTGTTGTACAGAACCTCCCTATGAAGCAAGCAAAACACACCATGGCTTAGAGCAATTACTGTGCTCTGTGCCAGGGGACAGCACTCTGGCTGAGCCGTGACTTGAACAAGGTAAGTGAAACTTCAGAGGGACAAAAGAGAGCTGGCAAGTATCTCCTGACAGCATCTAAAGGACACGATGCTGAAAGAAAAACACAACCACCCAGTTTCTAATCTTTCCCCAAAATCCTGCCTGCAGCTGTCTGCAGTTGTCTGTCAGTTCCCCACTCCCATGTTAGGATGAAAAACAGAAGCCAGATAATCTCTGCAGGCTCATCCCAAGTTCACGCTACTACACAAGCTCACAGGCAGCCCAGAGAAAATTAGGGATGACCATGTACTATCAGGCAGGGTAGCGCTCCAATGCTATGTGGTGACCTGGTCTCATTGGCATTCTGAGCCATGAGGTTCCTCTTTCTGTTTCTTCAACAGGTGACCATGACTACTGTGAGAAAAGCATGCCCAGCTCCAGCTTCCCCACACCACATCTGATACTGCCTCCAGTAAGCATCTTCCATGGAGATGACAAACCAGAGGTTCAAAGGCAAAGAACATGGGTAAGACCATCTGACAGCAAGCACTATTTGCACAACGTGAGATGGAGGCAAGTTACAATGAACCTGGTGTATTTTTGTTACCTGAAGTCAGACTCCAGTTCAGTGGTGGAATGGTTGATCATGGCACAGAGACAATCTATGCTGGAGCTGGACAGAGCACGCCCAATGCACTTCTTCACTATATAAAACACGTCATCCACCATGCTAGAGGTGAGTTGGCCCTTCTCGTAGCTGTCCATAGCAACAGCCTGCAAAGAAAGCTGTCTCAGTGCCCTCAGCTCAGCTAGCGAAGGTGCCCTTTCAAAAGCAGCTCTGTGAGACCAAACCTCCAGCCTGCCCATTCCAACCTGAGCTGAACTGTACCATGAGCGGGGCATGGTGGCAGTGGCGCCAGTGACGCCCACCCCTCGATAGCTTGATGGCATCAGGGTACACTGTGCACCGGTATCCACTAGAGCCTTATGATTCTGTGGGACTGATGTGCTGGACCATCAAATCAGGGGAGAGCGTGAACGCAGTCCCCCACCACCACAAATTATGCAGTCGAGTTTCCTGCATTTGGGGAAATCTCAGGGGTCAGCATATCCGGAGTGCAAAGGATGAGTCTTGCTCTGGGAAAACCACCTGCCTGATCATGGTGTCTCCCCTGCCAGCGCACAACTCATTCTAGTTTTCAGTACTCCATAGTGCGGGAAGACCTGTGTCTGGAACATACTCAGGGGTATGTTTGGAGTCAAAGTTCAGAAACAACTAATTGCTTTTCAAGGAAAACAAAAGATCTTCCCAACGACTGCAGACCTGCCATGTACTCATCTCCTTCCCTAGGGATGCCCAGCAAAGGACCGAGCTGAGGTCTTAGCTGCTGGCAGAGAGTGCAGCTATTGCAGGCAGCAGTCTGAGCCCTACCTTGTTGACTGTCTCCCTCATGAAGTATTCCTCCATGGTAATGTAGTAGCCAATGAGCTCTTGCATGGTGCGGCTTAACAGACAGTTGTTGAGGAGCTTGTCCAGGTATTTCTGATGCTCTACAGAACACAAAAAAGAACCATCAGCAAGGACCTAGTGCCAGAAAGCAGTTTCATCTAATCCCCTTATTGCCACCTGTCTCATGGACACCGAAAGGACACACCTGCAAAGGCTGACCTGCAATAACTCACGGGCCTCAACTGTGGAGCTGAAATTGCTTAGGTGACTTTTGCAGATAACAACACTGATTTCCAGAGCTCCACAGAGTACCAAACCCTTGAGCCTGTTTTCCATATGGCCTCTACCTTTAGGATCTGTGCCTGTAATGACCAAAGGGCTCTCCCCCTCTATAGGCACCTTGTTTACTATACTGTGAGGCTATTCCTAACATTGGTTTCCCCACTAGAAGGACCAACCAGTGCTTAAAATGGGTTTGGGGAGGACAGACTACACAATCCTCTTCCAGAAAGTGCTCCCTTTGCAGATCCTGTCTCACTCTGCTCTGCCACTAACTCAGCTGTATCTCCATTGCTGGCTGAAGGAGAAGAGAGCCTGCAAGCACTGGTATTCAAGATGTTACCTTGCTTTACCTCCTCTGAGGCCATGGAGTCTCCCACCTCAAAATCAGCTATTATTCGTCTCTTGATGAACCTCAAGTAGAGCTCACTGCGGGCATTCATCAGAGTGACTTCAGTTAAAATAGGGTCAAGTTCCCTAGAAGGAGCATAGCAAGAATCAAGGTAGCAAGACTACTTACTAATTTAACTGAGTAGTGTGTTCTCTGCTCTCTTACTATGGGATCAATGCCACCCCTTCCTATCTGTGCCATTGAGTGACAAAGCTCAGCAGAATAACCAGTATGTGCAAAGAATGCACACACAATCAAAACAGGAAAAAAATCATTACAGAGAAGCCTCTTTTTTCATCGTAAGTGTGAGAAAAACCCGAGTGAAATCACAGCAGTAAGGACTTCAAAATGAAGCAACCTGATATAACTTCAAAATTAGCCCCACTTTGAATGGGAGGGTGGGCTAGAGATCTTTGGCAGTCCTTTCCTACTTCAGTTTTGCTACGATTCTGTGAGCCTTGTGGCCAGTGTTAGAAAAGCCTGATCCCTGCCATCTCCATCTATGTGCTTTTGTGCACAGATTCATGTGTTTCTCTGAAAACAATGAAGAATCTGTTAAAGCTCAACCGCTCAGGAAACATGAGAACAAAAAAAGCACATGACAATGCAGAATGCAGTGTTCAGATCAGGGATGACTATGCAAACATTGAAACCAGACTGTCACATCAGCGGCTTTTTCATCAGTGTGCACAGAACTTTGTAAGTCCTGCTCAAAGCCTCACAACACACAAGTGGGGCAAAGATCTATTACCTTTATTTTACAGATGAAAAAGCAAAAGCTCAGAAACCAAACTGACCACCAAAAGGTTGTGGGCACAGGTAATTAAGGTCTCAGTCATTTGTGTGCAGTGATACTGCTAGGCCTCCAGCAATGTTTAGGCCTGAGGCTTAAAAGTAATGAGTAAGCAAAATAAAACACCACCACAGAAGCTGCCTTTATAAAAGGGCAGTTAAGGGCACCTAATAATTGGATTTTATGCTTTAGTGGCCACAAAGCCTCTGGAAGGCCAGGAGAGTTATCGAAATGCTAAGTAGTGTTAATAACAGCTCAAGAGTGGAAGGTAGAGAGCAAAAACAGGTTTTGTTTGTACCTTGGCTCAATCTTTTCTGCAGAAGAACTTCTCATCATGCTATTCTGAACTTGCTGAAACTGCAATCACAAAAAAAGAGACTCATCAAAGCCTTTACTGATGACTTGGTGTTACACTTCTGCTATTGCCTAAGAAGATGCTTACTCAGGGTGGGTGACAGGAATGCGCTTGCAGGAAGCACTGCCAGAGAAGAGAACCACATCATTTAACCCCCTCCTCCAAGACAGTGCTCAGCCTGCCAGGAAGAGTGGTGGGATGGGAATACCAACAGAGGCACCAAGGTATATGGCCATGAGACAGCAGCAGACAGAAGCAGGAACACCACAGTGGGGAAAGTGCACTGACAGCACCCTACAGACCTGCACAGTGAAGAATCCTGTCCCCAGAGCCCATTTACCATGCTCCCAGTGAATCCTTCTCTGCAGCAGAAGGGGTAGCTACAGGCTGGACCCCTTCAGCCATCAGGGCAAATGTGGAGCAAAGCAAGGTTTCTCTCAATACACAAGGTCAAACTTTGCCACCTCAATGGCAGTCAGAGCTCCACGGAGCTGGAGGAGGCCACTGTTGGCTGCATCAAGCAGCATCATGCTCCTCTTACCTGTCTGTGATAGTCCCTCTCTTTGATGAATTTGTCCACTACTTTCTCAACCTGCCTGTCACACTCCACTTGCAGGTGCCTGATGAGGGTGTACAGCCTCCCAGGCCCGTAGTAGGTCTCCACAATGGGCTGGTGTGTCTCCACAATGCGAGCAATCCCTGCAGAAAGAGGGGAAGCACAAAAGGAAGACTCAAGCAGGAGTTCCCATCCAGTCTGGACCCAGAGCAGAGTTGCACAGTTCCACAGACAGGACTTAACAAGAGATCATTCACATCCAGATTAGCAGTTTAGACTATCCAGCCACTCTCTAGTGCTTCACTGGAGGCCTGTTATTACAACCCCTCATTTCATGGCATCTTCTGTTTGATATGACATCTTCTATGCTTTCTGCTGTATATTGCAAGACTACAGTGCACACCTCCTGGAGCACAAGGCATCTCTCTTCCTACAGAGAGCTCCTGCCATGCAATGTGTCAATTGCCCTCCTATCCATCAAGATAAAAGGTATGAAGCTTCCACAGGAGAAAGTTGCATGAGCTAAATTTGGCAGGGGAGATAACTGCCACCCAAACCCTGCCTCAGCTTTCAGCATCTGCCAGGTTACAGGAGAAGAGCAGTGTCAGGAAAATCAACTTAGGGAAAGCTCTGCTCTTATCTGTCACACAAGTGCCCAAGAAAGCAAGCATTAGTGATGGCAAGGCCTCCTTGGAGAAAAAAGCTCATCTCCAAGGAGGTATCTCTACAATATTGCTTTTTTCTAACAAACTCTCTACTCCAAGAGTTAGCAGCACTCCCCCTCTTTTGAAGCAACTGCCAAGAAAGCCTCAGGAGTTCTAAGGACTTTCAATAGCAACACGGGTGCCAGGCTGGGAGAATGACCTGGCAGTGGTGCAGCCTGGAATTATAGCAGACTTAACAGAGAAGATGGCTAAACACCATGGATCTCAATTACTGTCTTTGGTGACATTCCCACAGAGCATTTATATTCCTTGCTCTCCCTTCCCTCTCTGCTTACAAGTTCCCATGGTCCTCCATGAAAAACCAGGCCTGGAGGCATCAACAGATGCTCAGTCTTAAGGGATTTGATTTGTTTGTCTGGAGAGCTGCATATCTGAAGAAACCTTCAGGGAATACCCAATTGTTTTGAGGACTTAGAGAACAGGAAAAGTCTGCTTCCTGGAAGAAGCCAACAAATCCTTTGCAAATCGACTCTGTGCCTGAGCAAGCTGTATGTAGGCAAGCTTGCTTATTGTAATGCCCTCTCCTGGCTGGGAATGGTCTATGAGTTGTGTCCCTCTAGTATGACACTCCCATAGTTGAAAGAGGAAGGACACATTCTGTGATCTCCTGGAGCTATAATGAAAAGCATTTAAATTGGTGGAAAGTCATATCACAGATTATTTTCAATTCATCAACAAAGAGGAAAGAAAAATTACCTTCAAAGAGGAGCGTCAGTGTGTCCGCAAAGATGACAGCAGCCCGACGGTCACTCATGTCTGTCCCCATCACCAGCTGCAGGTTCTCTTCTGCTTTGTTGGCCACCTGCATGACAATAGGACAAGTCAGCTCATGACACTCAAAGATACTCTTCATCCCATTGGGTGGTCCTCTGTTCCTTGACCTGTAGAGCTTTTGGTGGCCTTCCCATATTGCAAAAGCTATTGCTCTTGTTTCTCCTTTGAAGAGGGATCCTTTCCTCTCCTGTGGAAAACTGAAGGGTCAAGGATAGGCAGAAACTTGTTCTTCTCTTTACAGGCTCCCTTGCATGAGCTTTAAGCAAGGACAAAAGTAAGACACAGAAGAAGAAGCCATCTAGCCATCGGGATCTGTATTCAGACACCAGAAAGCCCGTTATGGGATACAAAATGCGGGGAGCGAGATGAACTAAGGCCAGTACTGGCTTCTAAGATTAGCAACCTAGAGCTAAGACCTTCTTCCACTACAGCTGTTGACAGAGACTGCGTTATGCTTTCCCCCTAGAAGACCAGCCAGGTCACAGTATGTTTCACGGAACATGTTACCTGCTTGCAGAGGTACTCTGAGAACTTGCTCAGCCCCTCTTCGTGTAAGCCTAACAGAGGGAAGATCTTGAAGAACCGCTCCACCTGGGGCAGGTCTCCCTGCTTCATAGCTGTGTCAAACTTCTCTGTGACAATCATCTTCAGGCGCTGTTCTGCTTCCTGCAGGAGCTTCAGGTTGGCATCAATTATGCCTCCTAGTCAAAAGGACAGAAAAGAAAGGGAAGAGTGACAGCACAATGTCAGTATCATATCAAGAGCTACTTTTCTTTCCCTAGGAGAGATACCAACAGCCCCAGGGTGAGAAGGCAGAAGACATGCTGGAATTCCACTACAAAGAAAAAAAGGTACAAGTGTGGTATACATGCAGCTAATCTCATGGTCTTGCATGGAAGATGCGAACACATTAACTGAGATATTTTTTCAGGGATCAGGCAATTTACTTGTTCATTTCCAGTTGCTCTGCTTGGTAGCACACCATAACACTGCCACAGTTCTCCCTGACAGAGCCTTCTCCCTCACTTCTTTTGATCTGAACATTTTGTCCTTCACTGAGTTAGTACCCAAAATAATATTAAAGCTGTGTGCCAGGAACTCTCCTTTCAGTTAATGATAATTCAAACCTAGCAACACTTCAAAAATGTTCATATCTATGTTACTCTATAACATAGAGATGTACTAAGATCTTTGGCTAGCATTGTATCTTCTGCTTTGTCTATTGGGCCAAGGCTATCTGCCATGGGAAATAATGCAGCCTCTGGTTATCTACTGGAAAGGTGACTTGTCAGCTTCACCTCATAAACAGTACTTACCTTCCTTGCCCTGACGACTGAGCTCAATCACTGATTTGTCCAGAGACAGGTAACGATGGATATGAGCTGCTGCTTGTTCATAATCTTCATTTCGCAGGGCAGTTTGAACTCCATCCATGCAGAACTTCAGGTCAAGGATGTCATCAGCTCTTTGAATGGCCTGATAGAGTCGATTCTGCAAGAAAGGCAATGTGTAAGGCTTCCTGCTGCAGGCTGGAGCAGGGAATGAGAATTACAAGACAGTGTGTGCATGGGAAAGAAAGAGACTGAAGTGATACTTCTCTGCATAATAAACAACTATGTAAGCAGAAATGCCACACTACTTAAAAAGTCAAAAAAACAATGGCTCCAAGACAGGAACAGCATTTATCAAAACTCAGATTGAACTCGGAGGCCATACTCCACAGGCAGAGACAAAACCACGTTATCTGTTTTGATTTGAACAGTTGTGCTGAGCACTGGGACTTGAAACCTCTTAGCATGCATCTGCAGAAAGAATATAACAGCCTGGATTCCTTACTAGTCTTGGGTGACAACAACTAACTCCCCTGTCTTCAGCACTGAAGTAAAAGAGTTCTAACGAAGATTAACCTCAGCTTATTCACCATATTCTACCAGGAGCTGCATGGATCAGATGGGATGCTGAGGAACCAGCTGCCCTATGGAATAGCATATACATTTACTCTTGTACCCTGCAATATCCAGGATCCCAGCAAGGTACCATTCCCTAACAACACTATATACTGCTAAAATGAAGAACAAAGCCATTTCCAGTCCACCTGCCCGCTACAGAGGAGAGCACATTTCTCTATTATGCTATAAGCACACAAGCAGATAGATTAGGGCTTGCTGGTGACAAGTCCCAGACACCTCATCAGTCCCGTTACCTTGGCCAGGTCGAGCTGGCGGACTTTACTGCTGACATTCTCAGCAAGGTTACAGGTGAAGGTGATCATCCCTGCCAACTGCTGGGCATCCCCCTCGATGAGCTGCAAGTTAGGGCTGGAACACATGCAAGTTGAACATGAGATGCAAATATTAAATAGTTCGATGGTCTACAACAGCAGGATGGCTCTTCCTTCAAAACCAATTGCTCCTGGGTTGTGGTTTAAGTCCAGCTGGTAACTCAGAACCACACAGCTGCTCACTCACTCCCCTGTTACCCCCCCCTGCCAGCAGGATGGAGAGGAGAAGCAAAAGAACGTAAATCCCACAGGCTGAGATAAAAACAGTCCAGTAACTAAGGTATAGTACAAAACTACTACCACTAATAATAATGATAAGGGAAATAACAAGGAGAGAAAATATAGAACTAAAAGGGGAAAGGGAAAAACCCAGTAAACACATGTGATGCACAATGCAATTGGGCAGCATCCACTGACCTATACCCAGCCTGACCCAAGCAGCGATTTGGGCCTTCTGGGTGACTTGCCCCAGTTTCTCTACTAGGCGTGATGTGCTGTGTTATGGAATACCCCTTTGGCTAGTTTGGGTCAGGTGTCCTGTCTCTGCTTCCTCCTGGTTTCT
>WYDI02023607.1:41387-73235 GCA_009867235.2 Psittacus erithacus | reverse complement strand
AAAGTCAAAAACACAGCACTGCACCAGCTACTAAGAAGGAGAAAAATGACTGCTACTGCTGAACCCAGGACAATCCTCATTGAGACTTTTAAGCAACAATCCTACATACCTGTTTGTGCCACGTCTGGAAGCATGGTTGCAGCTCAAAGGTTGCAGCTCGCCTGCCATACAGCAGTGTAGCATAAACCCAGTAGCAATCCACACTCAAGGTAACAAGCTGTATAAACTGTCTTTGTGCTTTAAAACCTGGCTACTAAAGCTGAATGCCCATCCAGAATGCAGCACGGGCAAATCACAGCTTTCCTGAACCTTGGGTCCAGCAAGGGCTCAAGCCCACGTACCCTATGGACAGGAAGCTGCCCTGTAAACACAGAATGAAGCAAAGTCTGCCTGGATGCCAGTCAACACTGCCTGATGCTACCTTTTGACTACTAGGATCAGTCAAGTGGTTAATGTCTCAATTCCAAATATGTTCAGTTCCTCTGCCCCACTCCAACCTTTGATACACCAGATCTTTACTTACTGCAGAAGGATGGTACCTGTACTACAATGACTCATTACCAAAGTTTGGCCTAGCTTCAAAAGTAAAAGTATTTGAGAACATGTCTCCCCTGCTTCAAAATGGAGTTCTCTTTGTTGTTTACATTTGGCAAAATCAGTACTATAAAACAAGAGTATTACAGCCTTAAGATATTTGGAAGGGATTTAGCATACGCACATCTTTCAAATAGGGCTTTCAGATACCCCTTTCAACTGTAAAACTATAAAACTATATCCCTGAAGTAGATCTAGGTCACAAGAGTGCTTCCTGTCAGCATGTTTGTATCAGAGGATGCAAGGTGACATGAAAAGGCTGCTAGCTGTAAGAGAGCCCTGTTCTAAATTATAATTATCCAACTGTTACTCTTCATCCCCATTGCTGAAAGACAAGTTCTAGAACAGTGAGCCAGCAAAATGAAGCAAATTTCTATGTCCTTCTTCAAGGGCAATGCAGTCTCATCTGTGGCATATTCTTATCAGCACAGAGCTGGAGTAACTTGGGTGCTCCTCAGCAAGTTACTCTTTCACTTATGTACGAGTAGAGTTGAGGATAGGTCAGAAAAAGTTACGAAACCTGAAGTTAGTGCTTCTGGTTCTGACAGATAAATAGCTTGCTACATACAGGTTGTGCTATGCACAACTACCTCATTTCAGTTTACGTAGCCTTTGGGAACAGACAAGTATCTCTGTCTAGGGATTAATACAATAGATAATCCTATTACAACTCAGCCTTGCACGTTTCAAGAAGCAAAACCACACCTCAGAGTAACACCATGTTTAATGCAGCTACATGGCTGCCTTGCTAATCTCAACACAGAATTACAAAACCCATTACAAAAAAAAGAAAAAAAGTACCTCCTGCAGGGCTTGCCACCTCTTTCCACTTGTGATGCTCATGGCATGGTCGTCTTTAAATTATCCAAAAATTAGCATGTGCTATTACATTGAAACATGAACAGCAGAGTGAAATCTCCATTTGTTTCTTCTGACAGAATGCATCTGTCAGCATCTGAAGCAATGCCTTCACAGCTCTTGTAATAGAACTTGCAGATACTAAAAACCACCAGGCAACCTGAAGGCACTTCTGAGTAATTTTCCTTTTTGCTTCTTCCCTCACCCCCACTGATTTTTTCCATGGGAATTTCATGAAGCAACACCAGTAACAACTCACACAACACAGAGCACGCAATCACACCTACTATTAAGATTCCTCCTTTTTTGGCAGGACATGCAATCCAATCCAATCCTCCATTTCCTGATGTTTTAACTAATGCATTGTTGGAACAGAAGCTGTTACAAGATGCCCTAATTTTGCAGGTTAGCTATTTTTGACATAAGGAAGTCTTTCCCCTCTAATAGAACAATGTTGCATTCCAATACTACCTGAACAGAAGCATCAAATAGTATCTTGAGTGTCCAGTAAAACAGAGATGTAAATAAGCCTCCAAAGCTTCTTCCTACTAAATAACAGTTTCCTTTCTGATGCCTAGCTCCACTCTTCCACCTTTAGGGTCCCCAGTGGAAGTCAGGTACCACCTGTGTGGGTAGCAGACAGTCCTAATTTAAGCTGAACACCACATAAAAAGAACTTAGCAGCAGTATTCTGTGTTGTAAGAGCACTTTCTTGATTTTGATAAAAAAGGATCTTAACCCGTTTCCTATTTTCTGTTCAAATGACTGGCTATAATAATAAAAACTCAGTATGCCAAAGTGAGCATAACGTCAGTAACAAGGACAAATTTAGTAAGCCTTATCTAATTTCAAGTCTTATCTGACAATAAATGCAGATCTTCTGCTAATTCCTTCCAGAAAAGGGCGTCTCTCCTCTGTTCAAGGTTCATCTTAATCACTTTCCTCAATTTATTTTCCTTCTGCTACTTAGACTCAGTCTTTATGCATAAATTTTATGTGTATTTGTGTCAGGCTCCATAGTTTCCAAAACCTACACCAACCTGTGCTATTTACTTATCAGCTTTATGAAGCCCTTTAATCTTTGCAAACCTTTTCAAGGACTTGTAGCTAACAGGCTGCCTTTCCCACAGCAGTCAACAACCAGCTCAGCAACACAATCCCAGACAGCTTCCCCTCAAACTCAACGTCCTGGCATAAAAGCGGGGAGAGGGATACTGAAGGAAGAGAGGTGGAAAGAAGAGGTAATAATGTGAGGTAAAGAAGAAAACCTGATCTGGAAGAAGGGGAAAACAGGAAAGGAGAATGAAGGAGGCAGGTAGGAGGACAAAAAAGTCTAGAAGAAGCAACAAACAATGCCCATTCTCAAGGCTAGATGCTTTCTTCAGTTTAGCCTGACTGCTGCAGTTGGATCTGTCCTTCACATACACACTGAAGCTCTCAGATCACAGATAAAGTCTGGACTTTCTTAGTGCTCTGCAGAAGGATTTAATTAATGTTATTGTTATAGCAGGCAACTATTTCATAAGCTGTAGAGCATCTGGACAGCAAACAAACAAAAACCCTAGATTACAAAATAATTAATGAATTCAAGCCTGTATTCACTGAAGAGGAATCAGCAGACTTCAGCAGAACTTGGAAAAGAGCTCAGTTTCCAACTGAAAAAAATGTGGAGCTACCTGCTTAAATTCACCTTCTTTTGCTAAATCAAGGCCCTACAGATTGAGGAGTCTCTTAACTGCCATGGAGATGGTTTGAATAACTTTGCTTCTCCTGGAGTAGCCATGGTGTGACTTCTGCTTGTCATAGACATCTAGACCAGGAAATATAGCCTAAGGACTGGAAACTTGTGTTGGATTAGAGAGAAGAGCCCTGGTCCTGGTAGGCCCACCTTTGACATATTAGAAGGGCATCAGGACAAACAAAATAGCTATACGGGGACTGAGTGGATTTTTAGTGAGGGATGTGTACCTCTTCCACTAGAGAGGTAACCAGAGCTGCTGGATTCAGCTTCAGTATTTGGCATGAGATGGAGATACTACAGCATAAGAAACAGCCAAGAGCAGGACCAGGTCTTTGGTTTCCAAGCACAAGTAGAAGAGAGCCATTCTTTTTGTTCTGGTAATAAGCATATAGCCTTCTGCATGATGTTCTGGTCCTTCATGCGTCTAAATATTCATTTTCCTGGGCAGAATCTGTTCCTTCTCACACAAATACAGTTGTCCTTGATGGCTCCTTGCAACAGAAATTTCTTTACAAAGAATTAAATGTGACCTGCTTGGTTTGGTTCAGGACATTTCTTTCTGCTTCACAGGCCAGTTTCCCCATACTCAACTGATCCGTGACATGTGCCCTGCTGAGTGCTGTCCCTGCTCTGCATCAGGAGCTCTGTTCTCTCCCACAGCATTGCCCTTTCACTCTGCTTCTCAAAGACACACCCACAGCATCATCCCATTGTCCTGGCAGCTTTTCTGGCTTTGCACCTGCCTCCTGGCCTTCCGCCTTGTTGGCACGTAGGAAAGAAACCTGCCAGTGCTTGACCTCCAGTCCCAATAAGGTTTGCATTTTCTAGGTTACATTCAAAAGCACAGAATGATGTGAAAAGAGGAGCTATGCAAGATCTGTGGATTTCAGCCCAGAAACTAGCTTTCTCTGAAAAGGACTATTTTTCAACAGGACATTGACTTAAGTAAGAGTTTTTCAGCTTTAAGAAACTATGAAATCTACCTTTCAGTATTTGTTTAGCTCTAACCTCTGTAGTAGTTTGAGAATCTTTCCTCTGTCAGATAAGCACTTATCTTAATCATGCTGTACTAAATATAAGACCAGGGTCAAATCATGACTCAGCCTTATGACCCTACATACCAACTTTTTGTAAACCTTTTCAACTGAATAATCACTGAACACCACCATCAAGTAGGGTGGCAGATACGATACCTTCAAAGGGTTGGATGGGCCATGAAGAGGTGAAATATCTTGCCCACTGACCTGAGTAAGATCCCTGGTTACTAGACTCCCAGCTCCTTTTTGCTCATCTCAGCCTCTGTCAGAAAACTGAATTCCTCTTGAAACAACCAGTTAATGTACTGCTGATCCTATTAAGTCACAGTGTTAAGCAACAACCCTAGGGGGTGTTCAGATTGCCTGGAGAGAGGCTCTGCTGCCCGTGACCTGGCCTTCATTAACTGAGAGAATCCAAAGTCAACACAGTAGATCAAAACCTGGCAATCCCTATAAGAGAGAAACACTTGCTCTTCAAACCTAAGCCTGAAGGCTTGTGAAACAAAGGTACACTTTTATATAACTATGATTAAAGAGCTGGAAAGGCATGCAATAAAGGGAAAGAAACAACTCCTCAACTTCACACCCCAAAATAAGGAGATGGTAAGATAAAATCATGCTGTTTACTCACTGCTCTAAAAGCTCTGTTCTCCCTGGGTGCAGTTCACCTTCAGCTAGTGACACCAAAAGGCTTCTTCTGCCTTGCTCTCTTCCCCTTACCCTTCAACGGTTCCCAGAAGCAGGGATTTCAAAAGCAAGATCCGTCACACACAGCCGAGTGGCAGCAAGCCTTTATATATGGAAGTGGTAAGAGAGGGTGAAGTACTCATATCTTTGAGCAGTAAAGGCACGCCGCCCTTCCCCCTCCCTGTCCCTGAAGAATTGCTGGCTCACAGGGCAAGCTGAGAACAGAGTGGACAGACACTTTCCATGCCACGCTTTCTCACGGTAAAGGGAACAGCATAGAGGGTGGGGATCAAGGAAAGACCAGACTTGAATGGAGACAATACTTTGATGTTAGATACTCCCAGGAGTGAATCTGTTCTGGCAAGTTGTTTCTTTCCTCTTCTTCATGTATCAAACAATAACTGGGCCAGTTGCTGGTTTTGCCTGTGGCACAAGGCCTGACAGCAAGTGTTACAGCAGTGTTGCCCCCACACTCACCCTGTTAGGGAAAAGCCCACTCCTTGCACTCTTCGAATCTAGCTGATGCTGGAGCACTGCTCTGCTCCATGGCCATACAGCCTGGGAGCTCTGTGGAGAAGAAAGAATGCGTATCCCATAAAAGGTGGTGTCCTGGACACTGACCTGGGAAGCTCAGGAGGCATATCCTGTCCTTCTCCATCAGAGGAAGTCTCGTAGCCTGTGAATGGAGAGGAAATCTCTCAAGGATGTACCATTGCTCTCCAAAGGGAAAATAATTCACTTTCAGCTTCCTCCATTACAGTTTTGTTGATCTTTCACTGAAGGGTTTGACCATGAAAAACTACGTCATGAATCAGGATAAGGTTTGTCTGATTCAAAGCTATAAATTATTGATTATCTCTGGGATAGCTGTGTAAAGGAGACACCAAGGCTAACAGAAGATATCCATGTGTTCTCAGCTGAGGCAACAGTAAACGGAAGAAGCCAGCCCAGGCTTTCACATAGTGGAATTCATAGAGCTACTGCCACTGACAGTCAACAGCACAAAGATCTGCAGGATCATGCAACAGCAGCCAAATAAATGCCACCAGCTCATACAATTGAAATCCTTCACCAGCAGGAACCTTCATGGCTAGTTCTTAGGTTTGGGTGGGGAAGGGAGATGTGACAATGACTCTTGCAAACAGAGCTGCCTGTGCAATGCATAGTGAACTGAACTGGAGAACGATCTTACTTTTGTCCCTTCTCAGGTTATTTTTCAGCCAGAGATCTCCCCTGCCCTCTTCACATTACATTGTGCCAGCTTAAGTAAGTGAGCTATCTAAAATACTGCAAGGAGTGTTCCTGTATACCAAATCATGGTCCAAATCTCCCTAAGGAACAGGCCTGCTTTGAAAGCGTGAAGGGACTCAAAAGCAGATACATATGTGAGTTAGATCCCTTTCTAACTGCTGGAAGGCTGCATAAAAGAGTTTTTTTTCCAGATCTAGGACAAATTAGCTTTTTCATACATACATAAGATTTGTTGACTATATTTGCATTCCCCTGCAAATTACATAAACACAATCTCAGTAAACTACTCCCTCTTGTTCTGTTGCTTTGGAAGAGGGCTGGCTACGAAGTTGCTGGGATCAAACCAGAAACAATTGAATTGCTGTGATATTGTTATCCAAAGAAGAAATCTGCACCCTTGGCAGGCATTGTGCAGTACAACCACAACTGCAGCAAACCCCTCCAACCCATTTGCTCAAGGCGCAGCATACCCTGTACAGGATAGTTTGGAGACAGCCTGAACACACTATGTGGGCGGCAGAGCAAGCTCTAACCAAGTTGTAAGCACAAAGAGGAAGAAAAGTCATAATAGGTCCCTTCTCCTGTTTCTCCACTGATACTCATGGCACGAGACGGAAACGCACAGGGGAGGCTGTGTAAAGTTGCCTACCAAATAATAGCGTCCAGTACTCACTACATCTGCAGGAAGACCCTCAGACTCCATAATCTGTCTGGATTGCCAAATTCTTATCACCATCACCGCAAAAATTTTTACTACTTAAGAGCATTTTGAAGTTACTATCAGGGCTAGGGAATCCTACAGGCCAACATGAGAAAAGCATTCATGTCCCCACTTTAGAAACAGAGCAACAAACAATCTTCTACAGGGATAAGAGCACGTCAGTATTGAGGCTGGAATAAGGAATCTTCCCCCCAGGCTTTTTTAATGATGTTGCTAGACATCACCTTTCTTCCCTGTCATGTGTCTGATATATTTAATAAATCCAGCCTCAGTTGGAAGTGACAAGTGCAGAGGCTGACAATGATCTAACTCCACAGCGTCTGCAGCTCCGTGGGTTGCTGTTTCCACATATTCTCATGGCTTTGGTTTTTCCCTGGCTGTAAACAGGAAATGAATAAAACATAAAGGTAACTCTGACTCCTTGCGAAAAATGACAGCAGATTAGATTGCAGGAGAAGAACTGGGGAGAAGTTCAAAGTGTTTGCCCTTTAATGGAAAACGTGTGAATTATTATAGAAAGTTGTTGTGTGACTAACTGCTGTTAAAGTCTAACCAAAGTAAAAGGGCCCTAAAAACAGAGGAACAAGGGCTTCATCCAGGAAGAGCCAAGGTCCACTATACAGACCTTCACAAATCTTTTCTCCATTCTGCCTAAGAATCAGTGGGATTCAGAGGAGTGAGGCTCAGGACACAAACACCGACCCAAGGCTCAGTCCCACAGAGATCTGTGTGTTCAGCCCACCCAAACTTCGCCTTAGGAGAGCTGTACTTCTCCGGAAGCCTCACAACTTCTTGTCCCTTTCTCACCTGTTTCTGCTGCAGAATCAGCTCTGCCAGTGTCGGAACAACAAATGAAACCTCTCAGCATAAAATTCAGCACACCCTGGTAAGCCAGAATCAGCCCTGGGTTACCTTAGTATGACATGTTTTCAACTAGACCAATTAGCAGCTCCTGCCCTGTAGCAGGAGCAGGGTTGGAACCTCTCAAAGGGATAGGATAAAGCAGCAGAGGCCAGAAGCAGTGCAGCATCCCCAGATTTGTTATCTCCACTTGTCAACTCGCATCCCCAGGCTTGTTGGTGTCTGCCTAGGGCATGCAGCTGACATGGCAGTGGAAACCCCCATCTTCCAAGGGTGCTGCAGGAGCAAAGAGCCACTGATGGCTGCTAAATTGCTCAGTTGGAAGAATTTCTACTGAGTCCCCAGGAAGGCTTTATATAAAGAGCTAATTTGCACCCAGTGTGTGCAGGGGCAAAGTACTTTCTGGCTGCACCTCCACCCACCTCCAGAGGCCAAAACTATCTAGGGGATGATCACTCAAAAATAGGAATTTCATGATCTGGGGAGCTCTGATTTACACCAGGGCCCTCTTTCCTGCTGTGGGCAGGTGAGAAGGGCACAGAGCAGCAGTACAGGTAATTCACATAGCACTACACAGGAAGGTCTCATCCATGCCAGACAGCTCATGCCATAGTGGAGAATCTGGACTTCCATTTTTCTTAATTTCAGCAGTTCTCAGCACCTCACCACTCTGCTCCCCAGAATGACAGCCTTGGGAAAGAAATGATTTTCCTTTCTAAAGATGTCACTCCCCGTAGCTCAAAGTATTCCCCTAGTCCTTCAGGCTCACAGTTAAGACTTGGGTAATAGTTCATCTCTGTGTGCCCATTTGCAACCCAACAGTTTTGACCTTAAGAGGAAAACGTACTGTACAGGTTTAATCTTGATAAAAACTTTCTTGAGCCACAGCCCACATGTGGGATGGACACTATTGTACAATGGCTCCTGTCACAGCCCATGCTTCAGCTAAGCAGTCAAGCATGTTCACCTTCCACCAGCTCAAGGGTACACACTGAAATCACTGGATGATTCTGTGCTTTCCCAGGATGGTGGTCACATGGTTACATACAAAAGAACCACAGAGACTTGAAAGGCCTCTGCATCTGAATGCGGAAACCTGGCAGGTTTGATGTGCACATCTCCTCCTCCAGGCAGAGCATAACATTGGAATGGATAAGTGCTCAAACAGACCAACAGGTCTCCCATCCTGAGAGAGGCAGCCTGCTATCAGGTAAACAAGACTCACATCTCAAGAACAGGTTAAAAAGCCCTAGATGTCAGAAAACAGTTCCTGTCTGATTTATCTGCCCCCCTGTCCAGCCTTCTTTAGGCTTGTTTGTTTTGGTGATACAAAAGGCACGAGATGGCCACTGCTTTTGAGATACCAGAATCACAGGCTTCTGCCTCAAAGCACTTGCAACCCATTACAGAAACTGTGAACATCCAAGTGGGCTGGAAGCAGAGGCTGTACCACCATGGCTCCAGGAAAGACCCACTTACCATGGCTCCAGGAAAGACCCACTTGCCATGGCTTTGGGAGCAGCATGCATGCCACAGAGGCTGGATAGAGAGTGCTGCACAGGGACCCAGCTGACACATGAACCTGGCATCTCCAACCCGCACAGATGGGCTGCTCTGCATTCTCTCCAGTCTCTTTCTGTTGGGATAGGGCACATGCTTGGTGTTTTCCCATCTGCTGCCCTTTCCACTCCAGTGGGAATCACAGATTCCTTTACCACTTTTCAACCTGGCCTCTGGGAAAGGCTTTTCTTGTTTTCCCAATGTGCTAGGGCTGCAGCTAGCTGGCAGAGCAGGCAGCAGGCCAGTCACACCTGCATAGCACAGCACAAAGGGATATGAGTGAGCAAGCTGCTTTTACCCCACCCTTTATCAGCCCCTGACCACTGGACCCAGGCAGAGAGAAATAACAACAGATTGGGAATTACAGGCATTCCTCTGGCTCTGCACTCTCAAAGATCGGGTGTTTCCCACAGGTCAAGAGGAGGTGTGCTACAAACATAGGCTCCCCTCATATTACAAGAACTGCAGCAGTCAGTGCCATCAGGCACAAATGGACATTTGCAGGGGGGCAAATGGCCTCATCCCTCCCTCTCAGCATGGGGGAAGAGGGATGACTTGCTGGTGAGGTCAACTTGGCGTGAAATGGTTTTGGGTGAAACAGACCTTGTGGACTGCTCTCCCATGAGAGCTCCCTTGGCCAGAAATCAACTTTGAAATCCAGTGGTGCCAGGCAGGCTTGTGCAGAGGAAGAAGACTAGATAAAAGAGACCTCTTTTTTGTATTCTTAAGAGAGCAGGAAGGAGAAGGGATCAGTTCAGGGCTCAGTCTGGCTGCTCAGATCTGAGGCTACCAGAAACACTGGCTGCTCTTGAAAGGGCTTCCTGCCTTCCCCTATGTCACCCTGGCTGCCTCGCTGGCCCCTACCACAGAGATCCCACCAGCCTCAAGCTAACTTGGGCTCATGGGAGAGAACACAGAAACACAATGGTGACAGGAATGAAAAGCAGTGGATGACACCCAGGAGACTCATCCTTATCAAGGAACAACATTTATCAAAGGGGAGCTGGGAAGACAGGGGAGAGCCTTTTAAAAAACCCAGTCTTTGAGCCAAATACCTGTAGTTTTTACATGCTGGTCCCCCAGAAACACTATCATGAATACTGTCCCAAAAGGGGACTCAGGTGCCAGATCAGGTCAGCTGCCAGACGTGCTGCACATAAAGCAGTAACGCACCCACTGCAGAGTTGCTGTTTGCTCTGTGTGTGTGCTTTTTAATTACAGTTTTTGTTTGCAAAGCATCTCTTCCAGAAAAGACAAACTGCATTACTCTCAGCTTATTAAAATCACACTCGTAGTTTCTCAACTGCTAATTACACCCACTGTAATTAAGGCTGGGACGCATGTTTGGGGAGCTGGGAGCCCAGCTGTCACACACAGCACCTGCCCTCCACTGCTCTAACCAGCCGGGCCAGCCAGAGCCAAGCTCAGCCACAGCGACAGGCTCAGCCCTGCCCAGGACTCAGCCCCCCAACATTCCTGGCACAGCTGCTGGCATGCCATGAGGGAAGATGATGCATGTAAGGCCAAGCATCTCCTCAGCACAGGGAAATGAGACCTCTGCACCAACCTGTCTGGGTTACAACTGCTGCTGGGGAAGGGAAACACGTATCCTAGGGGTTATAGCCCTGAGGTTAAGGTGGTGAACAGGGGTTTACTCCTGTTTCTACTGCTTAATTATCACAATAAATCACATTGCCTGTCTGAGCCTCCCTTTCCTTGCAAGTAAAACAGATTTTGGGCTTCCCTGTGAAGAGACTCTGGGGACAAACTCCAGAAAGGACTCTTCCTGGCACTCATCTCACATAAACACTTTAAAGCCTATGTAGACTGTGGCGCACCGATAGACTTGAGAGTGAATTATACAGGGGAAGGCATGAAGCCCTAGAGACTACAAGTCCCAAAGACAGACAGCAGTAAAGGAGCTTACAGACCTGTGAGAAGCCGGGAACTCAAAGGAGAACCAACTGTGCCTCCACACCACTCGATCCCAGGAAAAGAGCAAGTGCAGGTGTGCAAACAGCCACGCAGGCAGCACAGCCCAGCACCTGCTGAGGCCAGAGCCTCAAAAAAGAGCTCTCCAGAGCACAGCTGTGATCAAGTAAGCTTTGGGCAAGTGGGTACTTGACACCAGCACTGACTTCCTACTGTGAGGGGATGTTCTGGAGAATACCACCTCCAGGAAGATGGAGCAGTAATTAGGGAAAGCTGATAAACACTGCATCTGTTTCAAAATGAGTTTCCTTCCCACTGAAATCCTCACAGTTTCAGTGCACAGCAGGATGCAAACACATCCTTAAATGACTTCCTGGAGCCTTGGTTTCAAAGATTGGTCCCTTAAAAGGCAATAATGTGCCAAGATCAATAGCAGCCCCAGGAGAGCTCTAAGCATGCCAGCTCCTAAACTACTAAGCTACCACTACAACCAGTTACCTATCAGGTGCCAAGGGGCAATTCAACCTTTTCACATTTGAAAAGGCAACCAAGACTTCCTAAGCAATCAGGCTTGCTTAAGTACAGAGAAAGAAAGTAAATTAGTAGGAAAATTTACATTTCAGAAACAGCATGACACGCTTGTGCAGTATGTCCTGGAGAGGGAAACCTGCAGAGCTCAATGGGGAGCAAACCAGCAGATGTAGTTCACAAGCAAAGAGGAGCAGAGCTCACAGCCTCCTGGATGTGATCCCGAGGACAAAAATATATTTGTCTCCTCCTTGTATGACTTCACTACTAACTTCAGAAGCTGCTAATAAGAAGTTTTGGGAAGCAGGAATCAGATAATAATTTTTAATCCAAGTTACAGCGAAGATGGAACGATCAAAACGTCACATGGAAAAAGCTGAGCAGGGTGCCTTATGGCTGCTAGAGGCAGCATGTTCAATATATTGATATAATATATATAATACATAACAATATATAATAATATAATATATATTATATATTTATAATATATAGTGATTGCCCGGTAATGAAGAGGCAGAAGATAACATAGAGGTAGCAAAGGACATCAGGAAAGTTCCTAAGAGCTTGCGAAAAACTTGAAAACATTTGCGAAACAGGGGAAAAAAGAGCAGATGAAATTCAGTATAGAGAAATATGAAAGTCTGTCTGTGATAAACCAATATGAAGGATAGATACATACTGATGGGCTTGAGTTAGCAGCTCTTTTCAACACCATTAATTCTCTTACACAGATTTGTGGAAAATATAAAATAAAAAGGCAGCAAGAAAGAAGCAAGAATTTGTTAGCTCCTGATTTATCTCCTCTTATTTAGAGCTTATAAATTAAATTGGGTCTGTAAAGAGGAAAAATATTCCTTTGAAAAGGATAAAGAGGACAGGGCAGAGTTAAGAACCAAAGCTGGCAAACTAAGCTACAGCTATAGAAGCTTTTTGACAAAAATAACAACTTAGTACAAGGAACTTACCTAAGAAATGGCGTAACAAAAATTATGCTTAAACAACCTATACTTACATTGAGAAAAAAAGAGTGTTTTACAATCTACGGCATTCACTTAAGCAAAGCTAGCTGTAGCTCCCCTTGGAACAGCATTGAAATCTATCCAAAAAGGAGAATTCCATTGAGAGGTCAGTACTTTTGTCCCTTAAAACACGTGTGCAGCGTCAGAGCATGCCATGGGAACACAATGCTTGAAAAGCAAAGGCAGGATTCCGGGCAGCTTCAAGCCTCCCTTGCCCTACCTGCAGCCTCTGGCAGCATAGTATCACCCAGCCTCACCTACAGCCTCGGAACAAAGTCACTCTCCCCTCTCCATCCGCCCCACAGGCACACCTGCGCGCTGCGATCCTACCTGGAACTAAGTGAGATTTTCCATGCAGGCGGTGCGGCATCTCAGGGGTCCTCCCAGCACATCCCTGCCTGGCCCAGGGCTTGGCGCCTGGCCCAGGGAGAGGAGAGCCTCTTCTCCAGAGCGGCCGGGCTGTTCCCCTGTGGGTGAGAGGCTGGGTCAGTCCCAGTTCTTGTACTGGGCACTAGATGGCACAGACGGGAGGAAATTCAAGGTAGCCAGCCTGAGATCCGTCGCATTTCGAACGAGGGGCTCTGCCAGTTATCCAAACGAGGAAGCTGCCATAGGGGATGCGCTGCCAGCAGCAGAGTCCCGCGAGGGTGACCCCTCCATGGGGTGCTCCCCTTGCCACTGCCCTGCTGCATTCCCTCAGAATCCCGTCCTGTCCGTTCCAGCCAAAGCGTCGCCTGTGCTGCACTGAAGCTGGATAGTCCTAAAAGGAATCATGCCCTTGCCTCCTGGACGTGATCTGCTATTCCTCACCAAGCACATGCCTCTGGCATACAAACACATTGTTCACACATCAGCCCTGTATTTGGCTCAAACTGCAGCAAAAAGATGGGGGAAATCTCCACTGGAATCAACTGCCCTGGAATTATCCAGGCTGATGCCTGACCAGGGCATCAGTCTACAGAGCAACCAGCGAACACTGGCAAGTGCAGGGCCAAGTACCCCATCAGCAGTCCCTCTGGGTTCAGGGCAGGTCTGGAAACAGCACACCAGCACTTTTTCTTTGCCCTGTGGGATGATGGCACAAAACAGGCAGGCACTTGTTCACTGCTCTTAAAAGCATTTTTCACAAGGTAGCTCCTCTAAAGCAGTCCACTTTTCCCTCTGCTTTTCTTCCTTTTCAGCACTGACACAGGACCTGTGCTGAAGAGCCTTCCCAACCTCATCTTCCTCAATTTCCTTAAGGTGTGGATGAAAATTCCTTACAAGTGAACTGTGTAGACTGACGCAATGAGGCAAACATGGGCTAAGCCACACAGAACTGCTGTGGTAAGCACAGAAAAAGCCAAAACATTTTTTATAGTGAGACAAAAAGTAGGGGAAGGTAGAAGGTTGTATGCTGGCCTCTGCTGTGCTGACATTAGAAATTCACTTTGCTTCAAAGGTTGACAAGATTAATACCTCTAGTAATGCTCTTACAGCCTACCTGGAAAGGCTTCATCTGCAGCACTGCACAAGGTATAGCATGTGCAGGATGGCACTGAGGTGAGCAGCAAGCTTTGTGTACAAGGCAGAAGCGGCACACATGGTGCTATCCAAACCAAACCTGAGCTTGGCAAAGCCCAAAGGAGATTTTGTGCTGAGCAGCTCGGTAGTGCAAGGTGACACAGACAAGACTCCTAGGAAAAGCCTGTTTGCTTTTCCAGTAGCACCAGACAGGCTACACTGCAGCCTTCTGGAAAAGATCGAGGTGAGCAGTACTACCCTTTCCTGTCTGCTCATGGCACTGCCCTGCAAACCGAAGTGGGTCAGGGGATCTCCCAAGTTCAAATCCCTCAGGGTGTCTTAGGTGAGAGAAAAAACATAAGTCAGATGCCAGAAGTTTAAGATCCAAATTCATCTATGGTGTATCAGGACAGTAGGTCAGTTTGGCACAGTGACTGTTATCTTTCAAAGGTTGGAGTGGGTGACACTGCTGACTGGGGCACAAGCTTGAGGGAGACTCATGCTAGCTCCAGGAGGCAGCTCCAGCCCAGCGTCCAGATGCTGGCTGAGCAGGACAGAACAGCCAGAGAAGCCCTTCAACATCGGGCATTCACCCACAGACTTAGAGACCTGATTCTTATCACCCATCTAAGTCTAAATGCTGTGTCACTGATGTGTAACAATCTGGCTCTGAAAGGTTCCTGACCAGAGGTGGAAGTGCTTCAGAGAATGCTTTTATGCTCCAATTCCCACTTCAAGCCCTGCTTCTTGTACTCTTCCAGTAGTCTTCAAGTACGTGGGGTTTTTTAGCTGCAAGATGTCTTTCTACCTTTGGATATAGATGGAGAAAAACAAGTCAAGCTGGAAAGAAATAAAATCAGCTGGTCACTTTGCCAGGCCTGCCATAAACTGTAAACAAGGTTGTAAAAGTACTGAGATCTTTGGAGAACGTGAAAGTCTTAGTCAGTGGAGTCACCTTCCTCAGCAGGAGGATTTCTTATGTGTCATCCTGATGGCTGCACTCACTTCACTCTGCCAGAGGCAGTGATGGGGAGAGCACTGAGCTTCCCATGCAGACACCACTGAAACCCGCCACTAGCACTGTCATGCTCCATGCCTGTTCAGGTCAGACCTCCACAGCCTGGCTGCCTTGTCCACATACTCCCCTGGAGGCCTGTGGTTGCTCTCAGTGGCTTAGCACTGCTGCTAAGAGTTTAGAGCCAATATAATCTGTGCACTTACTGGTTTCAAACTCAAAAAGCAGCTTAGCAGCATCAGGTGCTGCCTTCAGCCCCTCCTGTATGGGTTTAAGATGGCTTAATTCTGTTATGAACTGTAACTGCAGCCCATAGCCTGAAACTGCGAAGGTACTTTCTAAGCCAGGTTTTCTAAAAGTGTTTTAGAAATATTTTTATGAGACACAAAGAAAAAGGGGAACCCAGAGGGGCATACTATAAAATTTATAAATATATCAATTTATATGTATATATCAAAGTTATATATAGAAATATGTACCTATACCAAATATATATATATATATATGAAGAATGTATCAAATATTTATGCTTCTTGAAGGCTGGAAATGTGACAGCCCCATAGCAAGATACATTTTAAGTCCTTGCAGGGCTTTCCTCCACTGTTTCATCTGCCTTAAACCATCTTTACAAATGGCCTAATGTATGGTAATCCCTGGAGTGGTGCCAGGGCCTTCCCCTACACCTCCCATCAGCCTAGTGAAAGCATCAGCAGGCAAGCAGCCATCCCTGTGCCCCAAAGGCAGGTGGCTGAACAGTAAAGCTGCCCCCTGGGACCACAGTCTGTCCCTGGAGGTGCCACTTCCTGGTGTTTGCTTCAGTAACAGCAGTTGCTCTGCCTTTTTTTTTTTAATTATACTGTCCCCCTTTACAAGCTGATCAAAAGCACAGGGGAGTACAAAGGGGACCTTGTGCTGCTGCCTTGAAAGGCTCCCTGCCAGTCACAGTAACTCTCCCTTACCTTTCTGTAGGGTTTCCTGAGGCTCTGTATACCTGCCAGGGGAAAGCAAATAGCTGGGGACATCAGAAAAGGTGTCTGGAAAGCATGCACAGGACCAGGCAGCAAGAGAGAAGTGGATGAGGTAGAGGGAAAGAGCAGGGAAGAGTCAGGGCTTCCCACCACCTCCCTCTGAAATCCCACACAGGGCTGGAAGAGATACTCCATGCGGGAGGTCTGTGATATAGTTCCTGAGCGACGCAGGACAGGTCAGGAAGGGTAAGGGCATTGAGCTGAGCCCGGCTAGCCCCAGTGCTTCCAGAGCTGCGATGGGTGTCTCTGGTGGTGCTTTCAGAGCTGTGTGTCCAAACCTCACATATCTAGCTTTACACATGGCTTCATTTAGTCAAGATAAATTTAATCTAAATGAAATGGGTGCTGCATGCATCCAGAACAGAGGTAACAGAAATCTTCTATGTACCTCAGACACTGAATTAATTCATCATGAAAGCAGCAGAAGCTCAGAATTCTCCTGTGCTAAGAAGTCAAGTTAATGTCATGTGTCACTGAGTGGACTGGTGACATTCCCTGTGCTTCCAGCGATGTTGTCCAATTTATCTGTAACCGCAAGATCACAAGCTGTTAAGATCCTCTATTCAGGCAATACACAGACCAACAAATCTGCTTCTATGGGCCCTGCTAGAACTTGATCGATTTCCCCAATAACAGTGGACCAGTGTTCATAGTTACTTAGCAGAACTCTGCCATTTTTAAGCCACATCACTGCACAGATGCATGCCTCAGACCCAGAATACCACCAAGGTGCCTCACGGGCTGTAAAGACAGCCTCAGCTGCAAGAAGCAAAAGGCTTAAGTCCTAATTAATATTACATGGGCTATTGCTGCCATTTCTCCATCAAGTACAGAGTCTCAGCAGTGCCTGTCTGTGTGCTGTTGCTACTGCCAGCACTGATGCTGTGTTCATCTTTTATCTCACCACCTTCATGTACTCTGCAGAAGCATTAAGAGGATTTCTTCCCCAAAACTGCAGTGTCATTGACAGGTGGACCTTCTCCAGGCTGTGCTGCTTTGTTCAGTCAATAGTTTACAGGTATTTGGGCTATGAAGCTTCCTACATACACTTCCTCTTGAACAGATTACAGCTAAATAGCAAGTGCATTTGCCCCATATATAAGGGAATTAAACCTAGACTGTGGACTAGCTCTTTGCATGTAACTCTCCAGGGCTGTATCTTCCTTCCCTGCAGGAGGCTTGGCTTTGAGGGATCTGCCAACAAGCTCAGAGCCATGAGAAATAACAAGTTGGGAGCTCAGACAAGCAAGCAAACAAAAGCTGAAGCTGTGAATGTGTGAGACAGTCTGGCAGCACAGCCTCACCACTGCCTTAATCCTCTTTCCCTTCTTAAGCACTACATTAATCAATTATATTTCCAACCCAGCAACAACAGTTAAAAATGTAACCTTCATCATAGACAAGGCAAACATAATTAGGATTGTGATTCGAATCCAGCTTGAGCAGCATACAAATCAGAACAGCGTCAGCAAGCATGCAGGTGTGTGAGTGAACCCAATTCCTTCCAGGCAGAGGCAATGGGAATTGCAGTTACACTGGGAACACCACAGGGTATTTATTTCAAGGGAGAGGGCAGCAACAGAGCTCTGGCTGCAGCGATCCAGCTCTGCAGTGGTCTGCTGAGCACTCCCCAGACAGGGTAGTGGCATGTTAATACAGTGCACACTCAAGGCAACCCTCCAGTTGTGTCAGGGAGGAAGCCACAACCTGCCCCACCACAGCACATGAGCCCGAGCTCCCAGCCTGGCACTGCATACACCACAGACCCTACAAGGATGAGATAGTACAAACATGAGAGGCCTTGGCAACCTCTGACCATGGTTGCCAGTGTGAATTCGTAACTTACGAGCAGTAACTATCCCCTTCCCAGCCTACTGACAGGCAAACTGAAACACAGGGGGCTAAGCATGCTGTGCAATGGCAAGAGCAAGCCAAAAGCAGTCAATGAAAGCATCAGCTCAGGGCTCAAAAGCAATCAAAAAGGCAAAGTGAGTGCTAGGAGACGGAGCAAAACCACAAACCTCACTGCTATTGGGTAGCTCCAGGGTGCATCTTCATCCCCATGGCTGTTGTGCCAGTTTGTTAGAGGCTACAGCAGGACTAGAGAAGGGACAGGGAGCTGGTTAGGGGTGAGCTAAGGTCTAAAAAGGCTTCTGGATGAGACCAAGATTCTTCAGCCTAGGAAACAGAAACTTGAGAGGTTTATCATTTGAGAGTAGCTTAGAGAAGATGAATAAGGAATGACTGCCTGCTGCCTCCTTCAAAAGCTACAAAGCATCAAAAGAAAACTGTAAATGACAGATTTAGAACAAAGTAAATATTTCTTCATGCAACACACAACTGAACAGCGGAACTCAGGGCCATAAGATGCTGTGGATGCCCCAGATTTGCTCAGGCTCAAAAAATGTTTGGGAAAAACCTGTGAAGGACTATGAAATGTACAGACCCCCACCTCACTAAATTTGCAAATTACACATGGTTGATGGTAAGGAGGGTATTCAGGAACACAGTGACCTGCACCCCCCTGTTTTTATGCTTCTCGCTACGCATCCTCTATTAACCACTGGTAATTCAGTATTCTGGGGGAGAGTGGCCTGCAGTCTGATCCAGTACAGTTACTATTCTGTTCCTGCCACTGACTGAGCTATCCTTACTTGCCCAAAAGTCTCAGAGCTGGGAGTTTTCCCATTACTGGAGACTGGGATGACAACAAGGAGATGTGCTTACGGCACAGAATTGAGTGAATAGTGAGAGGATCTCTGTTTTCCTTCTATTTTTCCCATTTCTCATTTTAAGAGAGACTTTTGGTAAAACTGTTCTGTCAGCTGTGTTGCACCCAGCTAGTTGCAGTCGGCAGCACCATGTACAGCTGTGATAAGGTTAGACCAAATTAATATCCTTCTGAGAAGTGCTAATATATCCACTGAGATGAGGTGGGGCCTCAAAACCCTAGCTTGTGGTGGCTGTGAGAGACCCTGCAGTCCCCACTCTGTCCTACCCAACAAGCTCGTGAGCTGATCTATTTCCCTGTAATGCAACCGCAGCAAAAAGGAAAGTGAGGATGGGAACACTCCTGTAAATTGGTATCCCCCAGGTCTTGCATCCTTGCCTACTGGATCAGTATCTCCTGAGGCTGCACAGGATCAGAGGATGCACTCTCTGACAGAGTCTACTCTTCTCAACCAAACTCCTGCCTCCTCCCCTTCAGGCAGCAAAACTTGTTGACCATCTTAGCTACAGAAATACACCCACTGGCTGTCATATGCCCTTCACATAGATAAGGCAGAATCATTTCTTAGTCTACAAAGAGCTGCCATCCAGCCATTCTTCCTCAGTAAACCCAAGCACTGGTGTGTTTCTTGTTAGCTGCTATTATTCACGCTATTGTAGCATCTCCAGTTTTAAAACACACAGACCAGGGAGAACTGAACTGCTCCCACAATTGCTTGTTTGCTAAGAGGATTTGACCTGTGGTGGGATATTTCAAAGTGGCACTCACTTGGAAGTAGGTGTCCTGGTACCAGTGCCATCCTCTGAGGCACTTGCTTGCCTTGGTTCTCCCACTGCCTTGGAACAATGCGCATGAGCTCATCCTTGCCTACATGTAAACTGAAGATTATGTTTCCTTCTCCTGACTCATGGAGATAAGGTATGGGACAATTCAGCTGTACAAAGCCATTCACCTATTAAACTGACCCTTTGGTTACAAACCCTGCTATTGCTGCTTCTCCTTTCAGCAGCGCTTGCAGAACAGAGCAGGCAGAAGCACAAATCTAAGACAGCCTATCTAATTACCTCCGCTGACAACTTTACCCATCACTCCAGCCAGTTATTGTCCTTCCCTTTGTTCTCAATGACACTCCTGTAGCCATAATGCTGCACCCCAAACAAGTGATTTTCTCTTTACCCAGCCTCTCTCAAAGCTCTCCGACCAGATCCTTAAATCCTTATTCAGCATCTACTCCCTCCAAATAGAATTAGCCTGAGTCAGGCTCAGTGATATCTCAGGATCTGCCATGCTAATTTCTCTCTTGCAGGTACTTAGAGCAGGTTTGATCAAACATTGAGTAAAACCCTAAGAAGGGCTGTCAAGATTTGGCCTGTCATGATTAGAGACTCATGTAAATGCTGTGACAAAACTGATGCATTGGCCAGGCTGCTGTAGAGTCCAGACCAATTTTGTCTCTGTCTCTTCAAGCCAGACTGAGGTCACCCGCAGTGTATTTGAAAGAGACTGCAATGATGCAGAGCACACATGTCTCCAGCCCCATTCACGGCTGAGGAATGCTGAGAAAGAAAATGAACCTTGCTGGCTGTATTCAGCAAAAAGCCATAGCCAACCCTGTTCCCCCAAAGTGGAGACCCAATGACCACAAGAACAGATTCTACTGCATATGCATCAGATGACACTTTTCTAATGGATGCACAAGGCAGTGAGAACCTCAGGTTGTTCCTATAGCTGTGCACCCTCACATTACAGTTATCACACACTTCTCTGCGTGTAGGACTTCCGGTCCATCATGGGCACCCAGGCTCAGTGTGGTGATAGTCCTGAACAGAAGTGAGCCTATGGCTCCAGCTCAGGTCAGGCTGAGCCACCATGACTTAGTTGCCTGCAAAACCTTAGTGGTTTGAGGTGGAATTCGAGCATTTGTTTTTACCATCCTGTCTCATGGCGGTGATTTTAAAACTTGCTGTGCACTGCTGGAGGAATGCATAAGGGGAAAACACTTCTACCCACAGCAGGTAAGGAATGACACCAGCATCATACTATCAGTTGGAGACAACGGGTGGTGGGCAAAATTCCTGCCACTTTCTAGATTCTTAAAAACACCTCCTCTGCGTCCAACAGCAGACCAATAGAAAACAAAGAAGTCCCAGACAGATGGCATGTTTTGAAGCACTATTAATCTTGACAGCCTTTTGCAGCGTTCAGAGAGTTTGCCTAGGATAAAAAAACAAAACTCCCCAAAATGCCTGGATGCAAGGGGCGCTCCCGGCAGCATCCGCTTCTGTCCTTGTCTTTTCCAAGGAGCATTTCCCGGCACAGGAGGCGCGTTCGGGAGAAGAGGCAGCGAGGGCTGCCCAGCCGCTGGGGAGACGGGTGCTGGGGCTGGGACCCGAGCAAATAAAATACCCCTGGGGCGTTGCTCCTCCGGGAGCTTCGGGAACCAGCAGCGGGGAGCACGGGGAGCCGGGGCGGAGCCGCCCAGACCCCCCTCCTTCCCCGGCGCCTCCCCCTGCCCACAGCCCCGTACCCGCCTGGCCCGAAGCACGACGGCACAGCGGTCGGAGCGCGGCCATGGGCTCCCGCCTCAGCAGGCAGAGCAGCCTGGAAGAGGAGAGCACCGAGGAGCCCTGCGCCGGCAGGCTGGAGGGCGGCCGGGGAGACTTCCACCTCTCCTCCCTGCTCCTCCATCCGCAGAAGCTGCCAGGGGTGCTGCGGAAAGCCTCGCCGGCGCCCTACGTGCGGCGGGTAGGGTGGCTGCGGGAGATCCAGGCCACCATCCGGGAGCACAAGCGGGAGCACGCCGTGCACATCCTCAGGCTGCTTCGCAAGGTAAATACTGAGAGCGATGAGGGGCCCCGGTCGCCGCCTCCGGGGCAGGGCGGGCAACAAAGGGCTGTGCGCGCAGCGGGCGGTGCCGGCCGGGCCGGGGTCTGCAGAGTGGGGCGGGGAGCCGGCGTTCACAAGTGTCCCTCCTCGGCAGTGTGGGGTTTGCAGCTCCCCTCGGCGGGGCGCGGCGGGCTCTTTGTGCTGCCTTTCTCCGCTCCGCGCCCCGGCGGTGTGGGAGCTGCCTCGCTCGGCGCCCGCCGCAGCAGGCAGAAGCGGTCGCAGGCAACGATACCCGCCCGGGCTCCCGGCCACCGGCCCGGCTCCCTGCCCCGGGCGGAAGGGCTGGAGGATTCGGCTGCTCGCAGGAAGAGGGGGGTCCAAGCCTCAGCTGTGCCCATCCACACCCCTCAATGCAAGCCCCTGGGCGCACTCACGATCTATGTCCCCCAGAGAAAAGCCAATGCCATCCCGTTATCACCATATCCCATTGTGTCCAGCCAGCCAGGCCGGCCAAGATCTGTTTTGTGGGAGAACCCAGTATGAATTTGGAGAGGAAGAGGATCTCTGGGGCAGCCTTCACTGGGAGGAGAGGTAAAGGGGTCAGTGTATTCGTGGAAGCTTTCTCCTGTCTGCTACTATTCAGGAACAGAAAAGCCAGTGTGCAGACAGTGTGGTGCCAAACTGATGCTGAGGACAGAGCCCTGCTTCTGGAACAGAGCCATCTACTCCATTGCTCAGTGCTACCATCACTTTCCAGACAAACTCTGCTCCCCTAAATGCAGGCAACTCTGCAGTCAGTAGCACGGGGATGAATCCTCCCTCTGATTTGCACATAAACCACCATCAGTTCTTAGCTTTCATCTCTGTTAGATAATGACCTACATAATCTTGGGAACATACTGAGTTTCTTGCCACAGTGGCAAGTAATCTTTGGGTTACTCAGGGAGTACGCTGGAGCAGGACTGGCTTGCTGGGATGCTTGCAGCCATATTACCAGCTGCAGGCGGCTGCATTAGCAGCCCTCTGCTCTGAACATCCTGGGCTTTGCAACACATCCAACAATGGTGGTCAATGCCCTGTGTTCCCAGCAAGCTGCACACTTAGGAGTAAGAACTTATAGGACCAAGACCTATATCTCTACTTTTCCTGTTCACTGCCTTAGCATTCACATGAGGATTGTCACCAGCTCAACAAACACTGTTATTTCCACACAAGCAGACAGATAAACCCTCAGCAGAAAGCCTGTACCAGTGTAGCAGAAAGAGGTGGAATAACATTTCAAAGGCAGTTTGGAGAGGCACTATTACAAGAAGCTTCTGAAGAGAGAGGCAACCACTCACTTCATGAATGCAGCAATGTAAAATGAACAGACTTTCGTAGCGTATGCCCGAGTCCAGAACTACAGAATGCTATTTTCTAGAGTGCTCAGCACCTCTCCTTGAGACTGAAGCACTGAAATCCTCCACAGGCCTTGGAGGTCTCCAGGAGATCCAACGGTGAACAGCCAGGGTTTGAATGCTAAGTCACAGAGCCATCTGGCATGGAGGGTCATTTCTAAGCCCTCCTTTCAGGACCAGTTAAATACTCAGCTTCTGCGCATCTGCACTGAGAATCATCATGTCCTGAACATCAGATTTTTTCCACTGCCTTTCCAGTTCCTCTTGTTATTCCTGGTCTCCGTCTCTGCCTGTCCATGTCGAAACAGTGACCCTCTGTTCATCTGTTCATGACAGAGCAGTGAGACGTGCATCCTATAGTCACAACAGTGAGATGGGAATCCATCCAACACCACCCCAAAGCCTCCGGTTTGTTGTGGCCTCAGATATTTCAGAGGCACAAGGCTACACCACTAATACATGCCACAGCCTTCAACAACTAAACACAACTGTCAGCCAGTCTGGGATCATGTAATCAGAACCACTCCTCTTCATGTGTCCAGCATCAGCTTCAAGAGTACTATGATCAGCCTTTTTTCTCATTTACAAATTTACCTCATTCCTCAACTAAACTCAGCCCTTAGCTTGGTTCCCAGCATGTCCTTCCTTACACAGACTGGCTTACCTTGGCAGTAAGATGCTCTAAGAAGTCACGGATTAATGTGTCCCAGGTAAGGGTCTGTCTGTAACCTGTAAAAAGAAAGAGCTTGTTTAGTGGACAGTGATATTTAACACCACACCTCATCACTGTGCCTTGGGCAGGGTACAAACACCCCAGAGAAGGCAGAGCAATGGTAAGACCAGAATCACAGCCCCTTCAGGTGAGCAGACATGCTCAGCCAGACCAGAGCTCATGGGCTGCTGGTACATGCCTCCTGCTGCAAGCAGCCTGCTGCTCCCAGCAGACAGAGACCTTGTCCAGACCTGCAGGTATACCCTGCAGTGTGTAATTGTATTTGCTAGGGGGTTTTGACCTGTGTCTGCAGACCCCAAAGGGCTCCACACACACTCTAGGGTTTGGGGAGGGTGCAATAAAGTAAAGCAAGCCAGGCAGAAGCAGATCCACTCACAGAGATGCAAGGTCCCACTATTTAGAAGACTGCACTGAGAATAACTGCAAACCACAGGTGTACACTCAGGTACACTTGCTTTGTACAGGAATGCTTGGACAACTTCACTGCACATCACCTTACCAGTCTCAGAAATACCACTTGCAAAAGGCAGACCAGATTTCTGCTGGTCTAAATGGACATCACTCAGCTGAAGCCAGGGGAGACAATGGATTTACACCAGTACAAAGTCTGGTACAATCTGATTTCCCTGCACTCAGACAATGGCCAAGTACAATTTTTAAGATAACAGTACTAAGCAAACTGATCTGGCAAGACTTACAATATTCTGCTGTCTGCAGCCATCCTTTATGTGGTATAAAATTTTCCAAGAAATGATAGAGAGGGATGGAGGGAAGTAAATAAAATGAACCAGAAAATATCCCTGGGCTAAGAATTTAAGGACTATCAACATGAAGTGAATATTTACAGCTATATTACTTATAAAGCCCTTGCAGGCAGGATTTATAATGGGAATGCAGATTCATCTTAATTGTATAGCTCCAACTGGGGGAGTTTAATTACTGCTCTGACATCCACTGCTGCATGCCCAGCCATGCCATCCACTCGGCAGCTTTCTTCATCTGCACATATTACACTTGGTGTAGGAGGCTCCATTTCCCTGAAGCCTTATGGTTGAGGGAGACATTGGCATGGTGCCTTGGTATGCTCCTGGCCCACATCCAGCTGTGTCTGGCTGGCTGTCTTTCGGGACTGATCCACTGCTTGGGTTCCTTGCTTGCTTATGGGTGTCATCTGTGTACACACAGTAACAGGGCTGTAAAGGATTTGATTTATTATCCCTTTCTCCACTAGATCTGTAGCCAGGGTATCTCCGGTATTGTGCTCTCTGCTCAATCCAGGCAGGAGAGAGTAGATACACTTGCTGCTTAGGGTTAAGATCCCACACCTCTGCTAGCTATGGCTCTGTCCCTGCTGCTGATGGATGTGTGTACACCCAGCTAGTTTTTTTTCTGTCTCTCTTCTTCTTCCCTTTTTTTCTCTGAGCTCTCAGTGCACCTTTCACTGGTGGTGCACACATTCCATGGAGCAGCGCGAACATATGGGGCACCCATTTGCTTATTCATTTCTCCTGGCAGCAGCATACAAAATGTGCATAGGACTCATTTCATTCCTCAGCTGAGCCTTCCTTGTCAACTAAATCAAACTCAGCACTATCCCTATTAGGGAACTCCTTTGTTCTACATTCCTACTCCTGGGTTATTCTTTTTCTGTCCTTGAGGTACTTTCAGTGTGAGAGTGTGGTCTCTTTTCACTGAATGGCTTTTTTAATTTCACAGCCCTGTGGTACCCCCTGATTGGAAGTAACTGTGCCATATATTAGATGTTCGCTTTCCTCTTAGCAAGAAACAGCTTAGTTCTTTGCAGTATCACCTGTCTGATACCCCTTAGAGGCTTTTTTGTTCCCAAGGATGCTGAGATTTCTTCCAGCATATCCAAAGGTGCCCCATACTTGGAGTCCATGCAAGTAAGTTGCATGGACTACAGATATTCCCCCAGCTCACACTGTGGAAGATAGGAAGAGGACTCCTCATGACTGTCATGGTACAACTACCTATAAATTTAGGTACCCAAAAGGCAATACTGGCTGTGTTAGCACTTACTGAGAAATTCAAAGCACAGCTAAACTCATACTGATGGGCAGGACTTCTGCTCTGCCAGCCACCACCAGGGCATATGGCAACATCGAAATACCTGAGAAAGGTTTGATTCTTCCTGGAAAGCTGAGATTGGAGGGGCAGGTTTAGAGCCAGCCTTCCTGCACAGCTTCTTCAGCAGATTCACACATAGAGGCTAACAAAGCTGTGAGCTTCTCTGGAGCTAATGCTGTCTGGGCTCCAGCCAGCCTGGGAATGATACCACTCTCACCTTCCTATAGTAAGTGGAAAGAAGGTGCTCAGTCCATAGGCTGACTAGCTGAAATTAACACTGCATCTCATTTAGCTCTTTGGCTGTCCACATCCCCCATCACAGTAGTGCTGAATCAGACACAGCTGCTTCACCTTTGTTGGATAGTTTCCTGCATTGAGCAACCATCTGGCACCTCATCACATTTACTTTCTGGTTTCAAAACACCTCATGATTATAGCTTCAAGGAAGCCCATGTATGTGACTGACTGTTTTTCTTGTAGGACCTAGGACTGGAAGGAACGTTTCTCAATGAAGTGCTTTACAAAAATGCAACTTTCCTCAACTTGGTGGATCCCATCTCCCATGATTTGCTGATGAGCCTCGCTAGAGATCTGCAGTGTCCCAAAAAGGTGAACCCTTCCCCCAGCCCAATGAATACTTTGCAACATAGCACTGATGCAAAGAGAGAGCTAGTGCAGTGGTGGGTGATGGGTGGTGCTCTGCAGTCTTTCAGAACCAGCCAGTGTATTCCCTTGGAGTGGTAGCATATAGATTACATATAGATACAGCATAGATTGTGGTGCATGTTTCTGTAGAGATTAGTTAAAACTACCTCAGAACATGAATGCAACTGAAGGATGGGGGTGGTTATGTGCACAGAAATCACTATTTTTGTGCCAATAGTAAACTTGATGACAGGGTACAGGCCAGATAAAAACATATGGGATGGATAGTGGTGCCATATTGACTGCAACACCTCAGAGGTTCCAAGCAGCTGGCTTATCGGGGGGGTTATGGAGCTGCAGAGAGGAACAGAGATCGCTGTGCACCTCTGCCCAGACTGGCGCCTCTGCAGGAGAGCAACCTCTCTCTTGCCCAGCCCTTTGCTATATGTAACTGCCCTCACCCAGCATTACATCCCTGCTATAACCTTCCAGATCCCTAAGAGCAGTGCTGTAGGAATACATTACAACTCGGGGTCCAAGAAGCAAACATATTAGTGCACAGTATCCCTGCACTGCTTTGGCACGTCTTCTCAGAGCCTGAGGAGAACAGAGGCAAGGCTGGGTGCGGACAAACATCAGGCATGCACTGTCCCAGTGCAACACCGGTATCTTTTTGTTACCGGTTTTGTTTTGTAACACCCCTAACTTTGTTACTCTTCGCCGCTGCAAACACTTGGATTTGCGATGCACCCATTTACGCATCAGGCTTGGCAAGTCTCATGTTTGCTTTATAAGGAGAGCAATAGAGTGAATTTATTCAAAGAGAGATATTACTTACACAAAGCTCAGAGCAAACAGCAGGGCCCTAGGGAATACACTGAATGCCTGCTGTAGATTACTGGCATTTCTAACCTTGTTCTGTCATCTCCTGAGGCTCTCGTAACAATTAACCTGTCAGGTGTCAATAGTCAAAGTACATTTAGACAAAGTTCAATCCTCATAATTGGGCTGCAATGCAGCCTGAATAAGATCTTTTGAAGTGCAGTTTTAGTGCAAATTTTATAAGCATCTAAAAAGGAAGGGAGTGGGTTGCAGCAGCACCTCTTAACTGTGCTTCACTTGACCTCACCTCCAGCTGTTGTACCAGACTATCTCCAATCTCACACTGTGCAGAGCCCTTCAGGGGGGGCAACATGAGGGGACATGACCTTACACAGGTACCTAGCAAATGACACACTACAATTCTTACCTGCCTGCATATACTTCTCCTCTATTTTCCATGTATTACGTGACACATGTACCATTATATAGATAAGATTTCCCCCAATCTTAAGGAAAATGTTGAGTACCTGAGCTGACCCTCAAAACCAACAGGAGGGCTGGAGACACTAAGTACCCTACAGCACCAGCACAAACACCAGCAGTCCATGTCCCCTCTCTGACCCTGGCTGAGCATCTGGTGGGTGTAAATGCATTACAGGCAAGCAGGCTGAGTGCAATTCCCAGTCTGTCAGTGGAAATTAAATCAGTGAGGACATGGGAAAGAACAGGAGGGTAATTCTCACTTGTGAGCCAACAAATGCTTGCAGAGCATTGTGCCAGCTTCTGCGCTGAAGCCTGCAGTGCACGTGCACCCATTTGGAAAGGTTTGCTGTTTCGGTGACAGCAGGGTGCCGCTTGCAGTCTTGCCAGCATTGTAATTCCCTAAGACAAGGCACCTAACCCAAGGGCATGGGCCAGTCCTTGTGGGGTTCCTAGGGGACCTGTGACAGGGATAAGGGAGTGCTCAGCTGAGCACTTAGGCTGGGATCCCTCTCCACTTGGCACAGCACAACAGCCACATGCTGGCAGCGCATCCCTGGAGAGCTGAGCTGATTCAGTGACTGCTGAGGAAAGCCACAGGGCAGCTGCTGGCCCACAGCACAGCACTATAACCACTTGCCATAAACAATGAATCAGCATATTCCTCTATGGCTTTACGATGCGTTTACCTACCAAATCCCTAAATGCACATATTGCACAACAGCTGGAGGACTGAGGAATGGGAATGCAGGTATCTGCCAGCATTTGGAAAATATGATAAAGACGACAGAAATCCCAGCCTTCAGCAGCTGCCATTTGCCATTCTGCTTCACCAGAGGAAGAGAGGTGCTGTTCAAAGTCATGGCAATAGAGAACACATGCAAAAATAAACTCAGGAAGGTACCAGTCATCTTGGTGCCATCTTTTTCTGATGAGTTACTACTGCAGGGGCTGGAGAAAACTGCTGGCATTAGGAACTGCCCAAACTCAAACCTCGAAGAGCAGAATGGACACAAGGATGTAAGATGGAGTACAGGGTACTCACTGATCGCTTGTCCTGCTATCTCCCAGCTGGAACACAGGAGGGAGCAAAGTCAGGGTGCTGCTGCAGGCGGAGCAGGGATATCCCAGTGCAAGCAACGCCTCAGGAACAGGGCAAGGTGCTGATTGCTAAACTTTCCATATCAGGGTAACAGATAAGTCAGTCCAAAGAAAGTTTGTAGTGTTTGGAAAGCATGGCAACAAGGTCATTAAGAGAAATTCAGCAGAGTCCTGTGCCACATTGTTGGCAGCTTGTCTGCACAGCTGGGACAACTGCTGCTGAGGATACAGCAGTGAGGAGCTGAGACACCCTTGCTGTCCCTGCACTAGGCTTTCAACAGCAGTGGAGGTCTTCTGAAGAAAAAGGTGTTAGGGGTACCCTGCACAGAGCCCCTCATACTGCTAGCCACCTCTGCCCTCCTGGGTGTTGCCTGGCCTACAGCCAGACTCCCTGCCACAGCTCTAGAAAATAACCCCTCATCTGAGCTTCACTTGCTCCTGAGTGGGCTGTGAAAGTGTAGCCCCACTTCAGGCAAGAACATATTTGGATGGGCTGGGGTCCTTCCTGGCAGTGCACAGCTCCTGCTGCTCCTCCTCCACCTCAGGAGGAATTGACATGTAGGAGAGGCACCTCAGGCCTTCTCACCATTCCTCTTTCATCTTCTCTTTCTCTTCATCTCCTCCCTTATGTACATGCACCTGCTCCACTACCACCTCTGCTCCTTTCCTATCTTCCTCTATTTTTCCCCTGGCCTCCTCTTCTGCTGTGCTACACACAGAGTCTAAGCTGTTCCTTTGCTTTCAGGAATATGATCCCTGGAAATCCTCAGACAGGATCTGCAGGCAGCTGATTTACCACCTAACCCCCCACTCGAAATGGCACCGGCACGGCATGCCCCGGAGGAAGTCCCAAGTGTGGTAAGCAGCATGACAGGGATACTGTAGATGGGCATGGAGGGGGTTCTACCAGGAGAAACTGTGCTGAAGCCCAGCACCATCCCAGTCTGCCACTGGGATGCCACTGGCCTTCTCAGAGAAAGGTAGGACTGAGAACCGGCATGGCAGCCACTGCTCAGTTTCTTAGAAAGCCTCAGGCAAGCAGCACAAGGTCAGTACCAGCACCCCTCTCCTCGACCTGGCTTGCTATTTACTCCTTTTTATATAGTCTTACAGTTCCTCAACCTCTCCCAAGCGCATCAAAATCAATCCCACTGATTGCAAAGTGCAGACAGCTCTCCTGGCAGGGCTTGCAGGGTGTTTGGCCCCCAGCTCTGCATCCTACTTTGTCTTTGACTATCCCAGTAAAACTTCCCAGCCTGTAGGGAAGGTCTCCCATTAAAAGGCACTACCATGGTCTAATCACCCCACTCCACAGGAACCACTGTGGGGTGGCTGGCAGAGATGTGACTATCTTTACTTAGCTCCCGTTTCTCTGCCAAGACTAGAAGGACCTGAGATGGTGTAGAACCTCAAGTACAGGGAACCCAACTCAAAGTACAACGGCCACTGGCAGCTACTGGATGGCAGCTGCTTTCCACTACTACAAACATAACAGACACCCACACTTCTCTCCTTGAAACTTGATGGATTTTTCTAACCAGATAAAAAGCAATCCCTACTTCTTTTAAATCCACCACTTATTTTCTTCAAGCAAAGCCTGTTCCTGTGACACAGATCACCACTGCTGAAAAAAGACAGACAAATTACTAAGAAAAGAGCTCGTGTCAGTCCCATTAGCTTCTCAGGAATAAAAGCAGGATTGGATAAAAAGAAGTGCAAAATTGGCAGCACTCTGAGGATGGCCTTGGGCTTTACTGAGACTGTCAGCCTTTGATGCATGTACTAGCAACTTAAAATCCCCCATGGAATTGCCATTTCCAGCATACCTTTCATTCTGACTCTGAGGCAGATCCCCGGTGCATCTTAAGGAATAAAATCCCTAATATCACAATTTCCAGGCTATCTGCCTTTCATACCTGTAGCCCCATTTTACCACTGCAAGTTCCAGTGCTGTCAATCCCAGCACTCCACAGGGCAGGACTATTCATGCTGGTTTGCGGGTGGGAACCACAGCACAGAACAAGACTGAGGGACCAGAGATGAGCAAGTCCTTTCCCAGATCACTCAGTTAGATGACGTTTTCCCTGTGAGATCCTGCAGAGCACTAGAGATGCAGGATATAGAGAGTAGATCAGACCCCATTCCCATCCCTGTCCAAGATAGACTTAAAGATAAGTGCTGAAAATATGTAGAACTCTGTAGAAGGTGGCTGTCTCAATTCCATGTTGAAACTCAGCCCCATTCTGTTTCTCGAAGTGAAAAATCCCTCCCAGCTGCTACTAACTCAACCCTCTGCCTCTGTACTGCTGTTTGCAGAACAAACCTCTCTTCCAGTTGGACTCTGGGCTGGAAAGTCAAACTGGAGATGTTTCCCAACTGCACAGTCCAGGGAGAGCAGGGGACTGCCTGCTGCAAACTCATCACTTACTAACAACACAGAGAGGAGATCTGTGGCCAGAGGAAGAGCTCTGGGCCCCATAAGCCCAAATCCCGCACAGAGGGGTCAAGCCAAAAGGTACAGGGCATTGACCAGAAAGCATATGTGAACATAAGCAGAGAGAGGACAGCAAGAGAATATGCAATGGAGGGAAATGCAGGTCTAAAGTGGGCAGCCTTGCCTGGCAGTCAGGCCCAGCTGCACAGTGTTACATAAAGCTCAAAATAATTGTGATTAAATATTAAACAGCAGA
>WYDI02023607.1:0-41287 GCA_009867235.2 Psittacus erithacus | reverse complement strand
AGACTGGAGAGGAACTGGCTTGCAGCAAAAGCTTCTGCAGAGCTGATACCCAAGGCTGCTGCAAGAAAATGGACGTTGTCAGTAGCAGGAAGGCAAGAAATAGATGCTTCATTTGGACATGCAAGCGCCTGGTTTTGTCCAGATGGGCTGTTTTAACCTGACCCAAATACTCTGCTTCCATCTATCTGCTAGTGGGAATATTTTACTACAGTGTCTGTCTCTGAAGCTCGTGCCCTTGGCTTGCACTCTTCCTGCCGTCAAGGTCCTGTAAAAAGTATGGATGTAGCAGTATTACTTTGAAGGCATTTCTAAAATCTAGGGGGCATTTGGGACAACAGGGAGGAATCAGTGCATGGAGACCACACTGAGGAACTGAATTCATTTTCCTCTTGCTTTTGTGGTCGCCTGGGCTTTGGCTTCTGGGTTTCACTGAGCTGATGGAAGACCCTCTTGTTCTCTTCAGAAATGTGATTTCTGCTTTCTGGCAGCATGTTAGATGGGTCCAGGAGATAATTAGCAAGAGAACTTCCAGCATCTGCCAGGTTCTAATTACATTCGGGCTCTTACAGAGATGTGGTATGGGAGATGAAAAGGACCTGCAATACTGGGACCAGATCACACATCAGGTATTCCTCCCCATTGCCAAATAGCAAACCAGCAGGTCAGAAGCAAACTAACTGTAGTTGCATCCCTACCTCTTCTCAATGGGACCCAAAGCATCCAGCAAGTAGAAACCTGAGTCACACATGTACCAATAAAGCAGAAATAATAAGGTACATCAAGCTCTCCTGTTATAATATACAGGCCAGAAGCAGAGTCCATATAGAAACATAGAAGGAGAAAGCTTATGGCAGCACAGTGAACTCTGCAACAGTAGAAGAAATCCAGCCCAGGCTGTGTCTGTTTTCTCTGCCTGATTAAGCTGTCAAAGGTGATGCTGGGAGGCAGTTTGCTCTCTGTATCTGTGCCTCTGGGTTCTTGGCAGTGGCTGTCTGCCTTGTACAGTGAAGAGTTAGCAGTGTCCCAGCTGTGCAGTCACCCAAAGAGACTATTTCAGCTGCCCAGATTATACTCAGAAAGCTTGTCATACTGAAAGCAAGGGCTTAATTCTCCTTTCCTGCAAAATCGTGTCTCAGGTCTGCAGCTTCCAGCCAACAGCCACATCTCACTTGCAGCTGACCTTATTGGGTTGACTGCCTAACCGAACAGAGAAGGTGAGATCTTGGGGGGGTTTGAAATTAAAACCAGAGAAGCTGGAGGATAAGATTTCACAGAAGGGACCAGCACGACTTTGCTGCACAATTTTCAGTCCCTTACATCCTCCTGAGAATTCAGTTTTAGCAACATTTTGCAGTTGTATAGACCACTCACACTTAATGAGCAGAATTCATCCTAGAGTGTTGTATAACTCCAGCTTCACTTCCTTATTAAATGGACATTTATAGTGTAAAGAGCAATGGTTGAAGAAATGCTGCTCTGCACACATGAGCTTTTTAGGCTATCAACACCACTTCTGGGGAATTTTGACAGATGTAGGATTTTTTCTATATTATTAATTCTGTTTTCAGAAGTTGAGACCTTCTGCAAAGCTAAATTAAGGAAAACTGTATGTGCTTGTGCAAGTGCCACCATCTGCCTCCAGAACAGGGTTAGACCCACAGAGCAAGAGGACTTTCTGAGGGCAAGATACACTGGGCTGCAATTCAGAGTGGAGAGGGAGAAGGGTATCAAGTGAAGACAGTCTTTGCTTGGAGAGCTGTATCACAGCCTAGCACTGCAACCAAGCTGTTGATTACAGCTGAGCTGTCTTGGCAAAAGTCATGTCAGGAACCTTAATGGATCTTCCACGTGTCTCATCCCCAGAGCTGGCTACTTCAGTGTAACTACTTCCTTTCTTAAATGCAAGGATCAAACCTGAATATACAGTAAACACAAGATGATCTTTACAATCAGGATGTTCCTGGCACAAGAAAACAACCAAAATACCAACAGATTTTCCACACAGTGACTGGTTCTGGAAAAGCAAAGGCAGTTGTGTGTATGGAGTTAGTAACTCCCAAATTGCATGCATCTGGGCTTTCCGTTTCACAAGTCTCACCACAATTTTACTTTGCTCATATGAGTGAATTTCACCTCAGATAATCCAAAGCTGGGTGGAGAACTGAGTATCCCTTCTGGGCTCATTGCTCGATTTCTCAATTATTAACGCACATTGTGCAGACATTGTGGTATTAGATGCACTTTTAAAATGCAGTGAAAACATTTGTGTCTAGAAGACTGCAAGGGAACAGCTTTAAATGGCTTTGGATCTTTTTTTCTTGAAAACATCACTCAAGGCTGTGGATAACAGCTCTGGCAGATTAAATCCCAGCCTTTACATGGCATGAGATGAATATTAACTAGAGCTTTATGTCACCCTTATGCAACAGGGTAAACAGGCCCCATCATTCCTGCTTTAGAGATAGGAAGCAAGTCAGAGAATACCAGCCAGTAAACTAAAACCACATGGTAATAGTCATATGGGAGTGCAGGAACTACCCCACACAATGTTTTCAAGAAACTGCTGCTCACAGAGATGTTATCTGGACAGAGATGAGCTGGTGAATAAGTTGCGGAAAGGCAGGAACTGTCCCCTCATCTTACAGTGCAGAGTCCCAAACAATATGTGTGATCAGGGTTCTCAGCAGCATTGAGAGGCAGGTACATCTGCAGAAGCTGTTGGAGGTGGTAGAAAGGGTCATCCAGCAGCTTGACATTGCCTTGTCACAGATCAGAAGAGAAAGTCCAAGGCTGGCAAGCAGAAGCTGCAGAACGCTCTGATAAAAAGAGACAATGAGTGAAGCAATGGAGGCTGGGGGGCAGATGGTAGTTAAAAGGAATCAACAGATCTTGTGTCTTCATGACTCTTACACAGTTGAAAATCTGACAAAGACATAGGCCAATATAGGACATTTACAGTGAGGAGGCAGCATTATTTGCTGCATTGCTAGGATAGACCTAAATAATGAGGAGAAACAACCAGAGGTCTTGGATGTATCACATGGCAGCAGGAGGGAGGCCAAGGGTTCACAGCTCTCTTGAACATACCTTCAAGGACAGAGTGAAGATGACAGCAGAGCAAGGAAGAAGAGAGGTGTTCAGCTGTATCAACACCTACACGTACCCATGTCCCACCCCTTCTGCAGAGGGAGGGTGGTAGGAGAAAGGCTGCCTTTGCACTCCCTGCTCCCACAGTTGATCAAAAGAGCTTGGGGGCAAGGATGGAGATGTGACTGAGGGACATCTCATGGAAGTCCTTTCTCATGGAAGTGGCCTATATGTGCACTGCCTCCATCTTGGCAGATGGCTGGTGAGGCCCAGCCTCACCAGCTCAGGCTGGGTTAGTCTAGGTCAATGCTTTCGAGACTTCACTTTCCTTTTTCGTGTCTCACTAGAACCAGCTAAAGCCAACCATGCACAGCAGCACCCTGTGCCACAGAGAACCAAAGCTAGCAGATTATGCTAAGCAGGTGATTAAAAAGCCCAGAGTCCATCCCCTAAATCGCTGCTTAAAGCAGAGAAGCCATCCAGACATGTCTGTCACTAGGTTCTATGCAAGGAAGAGCAGCCAGGAGATACCAGACTCATGGCTAATTAGCCACTACTGACAGTGCCTGTTAATGAAGATGGAGATGCTCAGTGATGGCAGTCTCTGGCAACAGAAAATTTTACATTTGGAGGCAAATCAAAAATAAGAGGAGGAGGAGAGAGCTGGTAATTCCCCAGAGACAGGCAAGGAATTCTGGACATCCCTCATTACTGAAATCCAGCCTGACTCAACATTTCCTCCTAGCATCCCTCCACAGATTGGAGACAAGGAAATGAGGCTGGGACTTCACAAATTTGAACATCCTTGGCCTGAACAAGCACTTCCAAATCCCACAAAGCCAAAAGGAGGCAGCAGCCACTGCAGTGCTTGACAAATCCTGTTAGAGCAATGGTCAGGAGCTGTTACACCCCTTCCCTGTAGCCATCAAAGAATTTAGCTGATGAGCAAGCCATTGAAGGAATTCAGTGCTAATAAACAAATACAGGTGCTGAGTCCTCAGCTTCATGGACTCAAGGAAGGACTTAGAAGAGGGCCTAAGGGTTAAGTCCCTTAGGACAGGTCCTGGAAACAAATAACTAGCAACTAATTTCAGGTCTCCTCATTATTTCATCTCAAGACACCTCTGAATTTGCTTATTTTAGCTGAATTCCCAGGAGAAAGGAACAATGACTGATCCTTATGTGGAGAGAAGAAGATTTTTACCCCAGAAAAAAGCCAATGGAGGCACAAGATTGTTTCATTCCTTTCTTGGCTCATGTTTTCAGTCGAAGGAGGGCAAGCTTTATTCTGTTACATGCAGGTCCCTCAGAACCCTTTTCTCTCTGGGCTGATCCTGGGTGGATCTTACATGGCCAGGATCATGGTGCAGCCTGAGGACTGCTGAAGGGTAGACTTGGCACCTACAGAAGGGTGAAAGGAAAGCTGCCTGCCTGTCAGTGGGAGAAAGACCAGACACCAAGGAGGGAGTTGGGAACAACACAAGAAAAAACTTGTTTCACAAGAGAAACAAGGAGATGTACCAAGAAGAGCTATCATCCCTCAGCAGTGCTGGACCAGGGGTTGCAAGCAGGAGGGTCGGCAAGCACTGTCCCTCACTGGATGCTTCATCTAGCTGCAGGCAGGCAGGAGGGAACAGGTTGCTGATTATCCTTGCTTAAAGTTTCACAGAATTTCTCATTTGCAGCTATTTCTCCAGAATCTGAGGGAGTAGGGGGTTTGTTTCTTCTCTGAGTTTGCTGCAGATAATACAACACAGTCTGCTTCCCTGCAGTCAGGGTACAGATCCTTGTTAGATGCAAATCCCCACAATTATAAAACTGCACACAGCACCAGCTACAGTAGCATTAAGTTGCTGGCATCCAGCCTCCAGTGCTTTGCAGTTGTCTGTCCCCAAGTCCCATGGGCATCAAGACCCATGTCCTAAGTAGCTACCTTTTCCCACACGGAGGAAAAAAGCTTCCGTGGCTGAAGTAGTCTTTAAGTCCTTACATGCAGAAGTTAGGGGATAATAGACAATCCATTTCCCTAGAGGTAAACCTGGCATGTTCTCAGCTGCTGCAGAAGTGTCTGAGCCTGGTGTCCTGTGTGTTGTGCACTCTCCCACCTCCCTTCTCCCCTGAGAAACAGAGCTCCAAAAAAATACTAAGTGACAGATAATTCACAGCAAATCATCTACCCACTTCTCCCTGTCCCTTTTCTGACAGCAGGTTTATTTACCTCTAAAGCAATAGAGGAGAACAAGTGGGCAGCTATTCTGTGCCCTGCCCTAGAGATAGTATTTAGCAGCACCTCTTGGAGCTGCACATAACCACCAAGGAGGTGAGAAGAGCTAGCATGCACATGGCATCAGATCTCATGCACTTACCAGAGAGCTGAGGGCCTGGCTGCAGGATTAGGGGCTATGTCCACCAGGACGAGGCTTCTACAAACACATCCCTACAAAAGGCATTTTTACAGACAAGAGAGTAACTTAAACACAGAAGGAGCCCACAGTGCTGTGACAGGAGGCCCAGAGTCACCCTGGCAGGTACAGCAATGAGGGCAAAAGGAAGCAGCAAAAGCACAGGAAAGGAAAGAAAAACGAGCCAGCAAAGGAGAGAGGGCGGGCTCTGGCACAGGACAGGAGGATTTAAGCGCATTCAGCCAGGAACAGTCCAGTCTGGAGAATCAATTACGGGAAGATAATTTGTCTGCTTGATTTAAGCCTCCTTGGGGTATTGGCTTGTTGCTGGAGAGAGCAGCAAGAGGTACCTGCTCTGGTCAGAGCACGATACATGACTTATTACTGCAGTGCCTGCATAGCAGTCAACACGAGGGGAAGCTTAATAGGCAGAGACAGAGAAGTACATTGCTTTTGTCCTTCTGACATTTCCCCTCACGTATCACTGTCTGCATTCAGAGCCAAGTCACTCAAAATGGGACCCCAAGAGCCATTCAAATTTGTCCCCTGTTAAGAAAGCTGCTGCTGCTGCATATACAGCAGGAAAACCGGCACCTGAATGCTGAGGCCCTGCAGAGGGAGCAGCGCTGGCTCAGACATGCCCTCCAGTGGTCCCCACTCCAGCCTGGTTCCCATCCCCATAACAAACTGGGAGCACTAAGGCTTTTTCCTTGCAGCTTTGCAATAGGAAGGTTAGATGAGGTTTTGCACAGACTCAGACAACGCCTGGGGCTGGAGGGGCCCTATGTTTATGTCTCCTTTGTGTGCTCCCCCCACCCAGGATCTGCCATTAGTTGACAGCACTGGGGAAGAGGAATTCTAGGAGCCACAGGCTGTGTTTGCACTAAACAGGCACTGAAGTCATTGCAGGCTTGCCATCCTGTATTCTCCCAGATCTCCAAAGTCTTACTCTAAACCAGTACAGGCAAGAGAAGGCTTCCATGTCACCTTTGCACCAGCCCCTACTGGATAGAGGGGGCTATTTCCCCTGTGCAATCAGGCCTACATCAAGATTAATTTCTCCCTGCTTAATCTCACCAGTATGAATGCACATCTCCACTGTGCCTTTGATGTTTAGTTTTGCTAAAAGTACTCCACATCAAACACCCAGATAAAACAGCTAAAGGGATAACATTGTTTCAGGGAAGACTGAAGGCTCCCAGCTCTGAGGCCAGTCCCTGATAGAATTTATACAGTTTGAATCCTCTTTTGTGGTACATTGTGCCGCACCACTGCTAGTCCATGGTGACAAACTATACCAAAAAAGCACACATTTATTTAGTAGAAGAGCTAGCAAAATACAGCTCCAAGGCAGCCTAGGCTGATATCAAGCATCCCTTGTTTTAGCAGGAAGGCTAGTTTAGCGCCTTCCAGACTGCAGTATGCACAGTTCACAACTCCTACTGTTATGGCAGCAAAGAGAACTGCACTGCTGCAACAAACAATGTTCTTCACAATCCTGTCTCTGGGGCCCTGATACTGGAGAGATATCAAGTACCATCTTCAAATGAAGGCCCTTTGGAGAACTAATTTGTGTGACTTCAGGTATTTCACCAGGATCTCACTCTGCTGTACAATACAGACAAGCACTGCTCCCCTTGCCCCTCCTGTGATTCACTGAGGAGTAGTCTGGGTTATGTAAAGTGTAAACATTTAGTAAGTAATGCATAAGGTTCTTTTAAACCTTTAGGCCAGCCTGAATATAAGTTATTTCATATTGTTACTACGGCTCTACAATTAAAGCTCATTAATTCAAATGCAAGTTTGCAGATACAGCCTGAGCCTTGCACAGTGAATTCCTATGAGAAGCATGAGGACATACAGAAGCAGCCTGAACAAAGTGCTGCTGAACCCAGGATGGGTATTTTTGGGCTTGTGAATTGTCAGAACAGGCCACAAGGTCTTTCACCTCACACTCCTTCAAGGAAGCACTGCCACAGGTTTGCCAGTGTTGAATGCGTCCCCAAAGGGCTGTTGCCTGCACTGATTCACATTTATTCACTTGCATGACATGCTCATAGGGGATTATTAAGGACTCAGATTTCCAGGATGCAATGAACTGCATGCGTAAAGCAAAGCTGTAGAAGCAGTGTCACATCCTCTCACAACTACAGAAGGGCCTGGCAACACTAGGGCTTGTAGGAACTTTCTCACCTGCCACGGGAGCTCCTGCGGTGCTGCAGCCTCCTCCGAGGAAATTGCATGTCCCCATGTACCCATTGCTTTCAGAGACTGGCTGTGCCACGGGTGTGCAGGACACTACGGAGAGCCAGATAGGAAGAGTGGGGACCTTCAAATTGGTGGTTAATTCTTAACCCACCCTGCTCCTCCCAAGCTCAGCAAGGCACTTACAGACCCCACTGAGCACATGATTAGTGACACTGATTAGTGGGGGGTTCTACTAAGGCTCCCATAATCTTAAAGCTAGATCTGCCTGAAAGGACAGCAAAATTAACATCATTTACACCAAGACATTAGGTTCTCCTGCAGTGTATCCCCACCAGCTCCTATGGCCTCACAGCTTCCACTTCCCATAGCACTCTCACAATCCCACAGTCCATCATAAAACTCCACATTCCACTCCTCTTGCATACACAGCCCCATAGCACGCCTTTGCCTGGTGCACATCTTACCTACCTCATCCTCACTCCACTTGCCAGGCAGACAACAGTAGAAGTGGCTAAACCCCTCTCTCTAGATTTCCTTTAGCACCCCTATGTCCTCACAGCTGCAGCAGATCCCAGATGATTTGCTGACCACAGAGACCCAAATAGGCAGCCACTGGTGCTGCTTAATGACTAAGTGCTGTTTAGGAAGGCTTTTAAAGGGACATGCAATAAATCCACTCCTGGAGTGCAGTTTGCCTATAGATTGTTTTCCTGATAAAATACCCATTTCTCAGCCTTTTAACACTGCTGTCCTTTACAGAAGCCCTGCAGCACAGTCTATTTGCCACAGACTTTGGCATTCACCTGGAGATGTGGTGCACAAACAGCCCACACACAATGCAAACCAGTGCACCTCGAAAGTTTGCTTGCCTTGGTTATTTCTGCTTTCTATGCATGGGTATCTGTACATGCACATACATGCCCATTGAAATGCTCTAGTGGAAGACTCTTTAGCATCCTGTGTTTAGCCAGTTCTGGCAAAGTTTATGTGTAAGTGATGAGAATATACAGGAAAGCCTCAGGACACAGTCTGCCCTGAGGCATGGTACAAATCTTGCACCTGTTTCTCTAATGAACTCCATTAACCCTTTGCTTAACTTTCTAGCCCATGTTCTTAATGAGTTCCCCCCGTCCAAAGTGCTCTCTCACTTGGGTGAGAGATGGATGAGAGTGGTCTCCTTAATGATCTCTCTGTCTCTCCCCCTTTCCACCATGAGCCTGAAGACCAGCCTACAGAAGAAAGTGAGCCAGGACTCCATGGATTTGTCAGGGATCCCCCTGACCATGCGGGATGTCCACCGCATGGCCTACTACCTGCAGAACAACGGGGACCACCTCACCTCTGTGGACCTGAGCTTCACTGAGCTGAATGATGACATGGTGCGCCTGCTGCTGCCCTTCCTCTGGGCACTACCCAAGCTCACTCATCTTTCTCTCAATGGCAACCGACTGACGCGGGCAACCATGAAGGAGCTGACTGATACCATGAAAGACATGAACAAATTTCCTTGCCTAGCCTGGGTTGACCTTGGAAACAATGTGGATGTCTCATCCATGCCACAGCCATTGCTTGTGGGCCTGCGCAAGCGCCTCAGCCAGCAGACCACACTGCCTACCATCTATGAAGCGCTTGACTGCGACTCGGAGATCTCCAGCGGGCATGAGGGCAGCCAGCCAGAGGATGAAGCAGCCGGAAGCACCATGCCACGTGGTTTTTCTCAGCAGGGCTGCGAGAGGTGACTGGACAACAGGCCGGCACTGGCACACTGAAGCTGCCCCAAGAAGTCTTGAGTACAAATACCAAGCAGAGGGCCAGCTTTACCGGCTTCCTTTAGCTCTTTCCTCTCACCTTTCCTGACATGTCCCCCCCAACCTGCTGTGAGACAAAAGCCTTCCATCCCCCCACAACGTCCTCCACTCCCTGCCCTCACTGCAAAACCCATCGCCCATGTTTCAGAGAGGAAACAATGACTTACAGTGAACTTGGTCCCCAGGCAGGGTCTCACTGGAAGACGGGAAAAGACCTGTCGGAGTCAAGAATATCCTCCAGCAGCCATTGGGTTAAGGGATATGGATGGGGAGAACCTAAAACAGAAACAGGCTTGTAGTTTACTTCCTTTCTTCCTTTTCCTATGCACCTTGGAAATCTTGGGACCTGCAGCCTTGAGTGTGAAAGGAGATAACCCAAGAGCCTAGCTGCTGTGGAGTTTAGGTGAAGGGCTCAGAGGCTAGAGCTAGAGCCCGGCAGTGTGTCTCCCTCTTGTGTCTGGCTCCTTTTGTTTTGTTTTTTTCCTATTGTGTGTTTTGTATTAACCTCTGAACAAAGGGACTTGGTCAGAGACCATGGGATCGCATAGGCTGGGGCGGACACATGGCTTGGAATTGCAGCATCAGGATATTTGCTGTGTGACCGGGGTGAAAGGGAGGGGAAGGAGGTATGTGTTGGTGGGAGCATGGGGGATGGGATGAGTTGGGATGGGATGGGAGGAGGAGGGAGGAGAGGGAGTGGAAGCAGTCTCGTGGATTAGCAGGATTGGTTTCAAAACCTGTGCTTTTGTACTAAAATTGCAAGTTCCAAGTGAAATGGAGGAAAAGCAGACAGCTAAGTGCATAACTGTCTTAACAGAGGAGCAAGCAGTGAATATGGCAGAGGTGGGCACTTCTCAAATGAATATGCTAAGCTCCTCATGGCATATTGCATACCTCAGACACGATGTGAGCAGCTGCATCCCCATTTCCAATGCTGTCCAAACCCCAAACCACTGATGCAATATTTCCAGTGTTTTCCACACTGCTCATGCTCTATGTAAACATAATAAACAGTTCTCTTGGACATGAGCGTGAAGCACTAGAGGGTCTGAGTATTCGGGTTGTTCACAGCAGCCCAGACACTGCAAGAATACAGACCAGCAGTCCTCATGCAGTGCTGAGCAGTGTGGAAGAGGAGCAGCAAGTGCCATTCACATTGGTAAGAGTGGTTCATCCCTCTAATGAAAGTGAAATGTGGATATGCATTTGTGGTAGGCTGCCGCCCTTAAGTGTTGCAAGGTGCTGATACCAATAAATGGATCACACTGCAGCTGGTAAGTCAAGTCCTCTCAGTTATCTGTCCCCACAGAAATTCAGAGCAGGTATGTTTCCAAAAGAGTGAAAAGTTAAAGAAATTAGACATATTAAAAAAACCCAAACCAAACAACAAACATGTAAATCCTGGCCCTCCTAAATTAACAATGGTAACTTTGCCTACCTCTGCTGATTCTCTCTGGGAGTCTCAATACATATAAGCAAGTCTCATATACTAAGCCGCACAAATCCACATGAAATAGACACACCTTTCATGCTCATTGCTGATTTTACAGACTCTGCAGGAAGAAAATCAGTTATATTTTTCAAGTGACTTACCCCCTTTGGACCAATAGTGTGAGGGCACTGGACAGTATCAGACAGGATCAACTACCAAAAGCCCCAGTAAATCCAGACTCCTGAGGAAGAAAGCTGGGTTTAGAGACACTGTACTGAGTAAAACAGCTTGACACTGCGAATGCTAGACCCAGTCCTGTTTGTACTCCAGTCACTGGAGGAGGACCCCACGTCCTTCATGTTGTTAACTTGCAAAAAGAAGTGTTGTAGTCTGTCCAGCTGACCAAAAGAAGCAGAAGATGTTAGAGGGTAAAGCAAATATAGCTAGGGCCAGGTGCTAGCTGCCCCATCCCCATGGAGGAGGAAGAGAAAAGGCCCTGAGATAGCCAGAAGATGACTTTTAGCCAGGAGGATGGGGAAGAGGGCATGCAAATGCAGCCAAACCCCAGCACAACCCAAGGTGGGAAGCAAGCACGTTCTCCCCTCAACAGTTGTCACCCAAACCCACTTTTTAGCCCTTCTAGTGAATCTGGAAGTGAATAAGTAATTTCTGCAGCAAAGACTGAGTTTGGGGAGCATGCGGTTGTTTTGCAAAAGGAAAATCAGAGCTGATAAAGTGGCCATTCCCATTACTGAGGGAAAAGCCATGCTACTTCTGGAGATCACCAGCCTCTTCTCAGAACTCACTTTTCACTTCTCAGTGTGGTATGTTACAGAATTACAGAATCGTTCTGGTTGGAAAAGACCTTTGAGATCACCGAGTCCAACTGTTAAACCAACACTGCCAAGTCCACCATTAAGTCATGTCACTAAGTGCCACATCTACATGTCCTTTAAATATCTCCAGGGACGGTGACTCAGCCACTTCCCTGGGCAGCCTGTTCCAATGCTTGACAAACTTTTAGGGGAAGAAAGTTTTTGTAGTATCCAATTTAAATGTACCCTGGCACATTTCCTCTTATCACTTGTTACTTCGGAGAAGAGACCAGCACCCCTCTCACTACAGCCTTCTTTCAGGTACTTGCAGAGAGCAGTAAGTTCTCCCCTGAGCCTCCTTTTCTCCAGTTTAAACAACCCCAGTTCCCGCAGCTGCTTCTCAAAGGTCTTGTTCTCCAGACCCTTCACCAGTTTCATTGCCCTTCTTTGGACAGCCTCCAGCACCTCAATGTCAGTCTTGTAGTACAGGGCCCAGAACTGATCACAGTGTTCGAGGTGCAGCCTCACCAGTGCCAAGTACAGGCGGATGATCTCCTCCCTAGTCCTGCTGGCCACACAGTTTCTGATTCAAGCCACAGTGCCATTGGCTGCCTTGTCCAGCACATGCTGGCTCATGCTGTCAGATGTCAGCTTACATCCCCAGGTCCTTTTCTGCCAAGCAGCTTTCCAGCTGCTCTTCCCCAAACCTGTAGCATTGCACAGGGTTGTTTGATCCCAGTGCAGGACCCAGCACTGACCCTTGTTGAACCTCCCACAACTGGCCTCAGCCCATCAATCTAGGCTGTCCAGATCCCTCTGCAAAGCCTTCCTGCCCTCCAGCAGATTAACACTCCTGCCCAACTTGGTGTCCTCTGTAAACCTCCTGAGAGTGTGCCTGATCCCCTTGTCCCAATCATTGATAAAGATATTAAAAAGAACTGGCCCACATCCATTTTGCTCCCCAAAATGCTCTGGGGAACAGCACTTGTGACCAGCCACCAACTGGATTTGTCCATTCGCTACCACTCTTTGGGCTCAGTCCTCAGTTTCCTGCCCTACTGTGGAAAAGATTACATTATTTTTTTAATTTTTTGCTTCCAAAACACCTTTCACCAAAAATGAAAAGCATTTCAAATGTCAGCAAGATCTGCTTAAACTCTTAAAGGCTGAGCAGAGCAGCATTCTGTGCCAAGAAGAAAACTCAGCCATGAAGCATTTTAAATGAAGGCTCGGAGTCACCTGGTGCGTCAGTGGCATATCTAGAAAGAAGGATCAGGGGTGCTGAGCATTTGGTACTTGACTGAGCACTGTCTCTGTAAGGCTCTGCATCAAGGCATTTTCACAGCTTCTCCATAACAACGGCAACCTCCTGAAATGAGGCAAGACCTCCAGCTTGCAGCCCACCACTGACAGCTTTTCCCTGCAGAGCTGCTGACTCAGCCCCAGAGATGATCTGCGCAGCCTGTTTCAGCCCTGCTGAAAGCTGTGGGTTTGGTCTGAGCTGTGCTGTGCTAATCAGCAGAATGGAGATGAGACATTCAGCACCTTGCAAGGGAATTCTGTACTAATCCTGGCTGCCAGTTGGCAACTCCAGGAGCTGGAGATAAAGCGTGGCTTGAAACAGACTGGTTCAGCTGAGCAGCTGTGGAACTGTGTTTATTCCTCCATATGCACTTGGTTGCTCTGCCATAGAAAACTCCCCATGGAGAACTGATTGTGAATAGATACATGCAAATGCAAATTATGAGGTCCTGGCCTAAGAATCTTCCACTGCTGCTTGGATGAGCTCCGCTGGGCTGCAACATAGCTATAGAGAAGCTATCACAGCATAGCCAGCTGCTCCTTGCTAGCTCCTAACTGCACTGACAGTGAGGGACTCTGTGTGAGTACAGTGGTGTGCATCCAGCTCCAGAGCTGCGAAGTGCCCCAGAGTCCCCTAAGATGAGATGCATGCTCAAGAAGCAGGCCTGGCAGCCCCAAATACAGAGAAAGCCAGTTTCATAAAAGCCAGGTTTATAAACCAGAGAGGATGACAAACTCAAATGAGCCTTTCCTTGCACTGAATGAGAAAGCTCAGCGCTCTCAAAGGGGATTAAAGGGATGAGCTGCTAATTCAGGTCTTCTCATTGATACCAGAGGGACCAGCTTAGTTATACTCCTAAATCAGGGGATGGCTGCCCTACAATGAGCCTCTATCTCCTGATAGATAACACAGCAGGAGAGATGGATCTGCGTCATACTGAATACTCTCATGAGTACTGTACTTGCTGGTGCCTTAAGCACCTAAAGCAGCACACACACCTCAGTATCAAGGCTCTCTCCATCATTTGCAGTTTCCCAGCCTTCCTCTCCGTGCAGGTTGCAGCTGGTCAGCCTGTGATGGGACCTTTGTCATGTAGCAGAGAGGAAGCTGGAGCTGCACAGAGTAGTACCATAGCCCTTTCCCCATCTCTGACCTCCGATCAAGTGACAGTCTCACAGTAGATCTCAACGTGAGATACTTAAGCACGCCTTTCAAAAGCAGGCTTCTGGAAGGAGAGGTCACCAGATGTAAAGCTATGCCACACTTTCCCACCACCTTATTTTTCCCAGGCTTTATAAAGTACCCCCAGAAAACCTTCCTCCTCCTGGAGTCTCTTTTGAGATCTACTATTGCATAGTGGCAGGGTACAAGACAGCGATCTCCCATCTCCACAGCAGCTTCCTCCCCAGCACCCCTCCCAACAGACAGTTTCACAGCAGACCCCCTTGCATGCTCACAGGGCCACCAGCAGCACCTCACTTCTAAATGCTGGCGAGCATGGCCAGCTGGGGTCAGGCAGGCAGCAGAAGGCTCTAACAGAGCCAGCCCTCGAAGCCCATCCGCAAGGAGGTGTGTTTATGTGGGGAAGCTGAGCAGTATTGGTGCCAGACAGCAGGGGAAAGGAGGAACAGGCCAGAGCTTTTCAGTTACCCAAACAGAAATGCACTTGTTCCCTCCCTACCCAATTGGACAACACCTTCTTCACTCCTCCATCCTGCATTTTACCCCAGCCTCTGATCACAAAACGCACCTTAGAATGCTCCAGGTGGCAATATGCTTAGCACTGAGGTCACCACAAGACTCCTTGTTCCTGCAACTCTAAATAATGTGATCATTTTGGTGAGGTAAGGATTCAAAAAACGCCTTTAAGCACAGGCTTGTCTGATCTATTTTTATTTCACACACTTCAAAATCTGTCAATCCCCTTCTCTCCTGCACATAGGGCTCTTTTTTCAACTTTTTGACCTACAACTCATTCCTCATCACAAGCACTTGGAAGATAAAGCAGCTCGCACTGTTTGGGGCAGGCTCACACTCTCCTAGGTGGACAGCTGCTGACACAGATGCCAAGATAGAAATTATTTAATGTTAAAGCAAACAAGAGAGGATTAACCATTTGCCTTTACTGATCACTGTCCACCACCAGGTCATGTTTTTTCACAGCTCAGAAGAGGCAAAGGTATGTTGCAATATAAACTTTTCTCACTATTCTATCTTGACAGTGCAGCAGGTGAATATTCTTCCAGGGCACTGGCAGACACCCCAGCTCTGAGCTGCTGGGGACAATTATCAATGGACAAAAGAATGTGGTTTGCAGTTTTCTGGCATTAAAGAAGTGCTCTTGAAATAAATGCAGTAGCTGGTTTAAGGCTGCCAAGAGGTAGTTCACAAAACAAAATAGACCGGAACACTCTTAGCTGAGGCCAGCACTCCAGGAAGCCATGACTACAACTTGATCTACTTCGAGACACTAAGTACTCTATTATGAATCTCCTCGGTTCCTCTCTGACTTGATAGTATTCCAGTGATGAATAGAGTTCAGTGATGCTTGTTCAAAACCAGAATAGCCACAAAACATAATAATCACACAGTAACTCTTCCCCAGGATAAGGGCGAAGAGGAAAGTCGGCTTTTCTTCCACGTGCATTTACTCTTTTCCCAAATCCCAGCACTCCCCTGCTGCACCCAAACTGGCTTCAAAAGCAACCACAAAACCACTGACAGATCTTTTCTACAGCATTAGGTTTGTTTAGCTAGCACGCAGGGCATGTCACCAGGGTAGAGAATAGATACTTTGCTGATCATTGAGCAGCAAGCTCCTTCGCTTCCGGGAGGATTATTCCTCACAGACCATTTTCGAGGCAACCTGTCCCAGGTTGGATACACTGATGGGAAGCATTTGGAAAGCTATTGTTGTGGGTAACTCAGAGCCACACAGCTGCTCGCTCACTCCGCCCCAGGTACATGGGCTTTATTCAACCTGTGCAACTCCCCTGAAACACACAGGGCTTTCACCAAGCACAAACATGGCACAGAAAACTGGGACAAGGCACTTTCTTGGATGAGCAGCAGTGGCTGCCTTTGGGTCTCCACATCAGAATTCTGAGTGGAGCTTTGTTCCTGATCCCCTGAAATCTTTTGGTTTGCAGTTTGGTGTGTGCACCTTTGTCTGAACTTTGCTGCAACTGAGTGAGTACGTCAGAACCAAACTCATTTTACTATAGTTGTGGGGGTTTTAGTTTTTCAGAAGCTGCAACTGAAGGAGAGCAAAATGGAGGACACCAACGGAGCAGCTTTGCTCTGCAGACACTCAGAGGCAACAGGCCAGAGCATCTCCAGCTCTAAGGTCCCCTCTCCCGGGTCTCAGCCCTGGACTGGCCCATCCCTCAGCTCCAAGATGAAAATAAGTATTCCAGAGAGGACTGTGCTGTGCCTGCCTGTACCATCCTGGCAGTGCCCAAACCTCCTCCCTCCCGAAGCACGAGGACCACAGCATAGATCGGCCATTTTGTCACCACCTGAGCTGGCAGGTCAGGAGCAGAAAAGGCAGCATCATCACCTCAGGTTTTGGACTGCTGGTGCCTGTGCTGTTTCCGTTTCAGTCCCTCTGCAATGTTACTAGTTCAGTGATTTGGTTCTCAACCAGAGGCTCTCACTGACTTTCCAGGCTTTGGCTGTTTTCCGAAGACTTTCATAGAGATTCCTTGACGATAACATGCAGTAGGACCCTTTAAAGCAGGATCAAGTAATGCCTGGCTCCTACCTGCAGTTCCTGCTGCCTCTCACTAAGCAGAAATGAAGTCAAGCCAGGAAATCACAATGCCTGATCACTCACCTCTGCTGTCCCACAGGAGAGAGGACGTTCCGCCATCGTGACAGCGGGGCTGCAGGCACTGCTCTGAGGAGAGGTCAGGCTGCGTCCGCTGGGCACGGCCGGTTCCAACCAGTTCCGGCCAGCTCCGCAGCAGCCCCTGTGCTGGGCACAGCTGAGCCCAGCTCCAACGGCGGTGGCACCTCGGGGAAAATGCATTTAGGAAAGGGCAAAACACCTCATGGCAGTGAGGGCTGAGGTAAAAAAGGGTGAGGAACAGCCCTGTGACACCAAGGCGAGAGGAGGAGGGAGAGAAAGTGGAGGAAAAGGTGCTCCAGGCACCATGGTGCCATGCAGCCCATGCGGTGGCCATGGTGGAGCCCTGAAGGAGCCCCACACTGGAGCAGGGGAGCAGTGTGGGGAACACCAGACAACCTGTTATAGACCCACCACGGCTCCCCGTTCCCCATCCTCCCTGTGCCATGTTGGGAGGGGAGGTAGAGGAGTCAGTGCTGAAGGGGTGAAACCAAGCCTGGGAGGAAGGTGAACGTGCAAGGCGTTGTTTTAAATTAGTCTTCGTTTCTCACTATCCAAACCCATTTTAACTGGCAATAAATAATTCTCCCCAGGTCAAGCTTGTGTTGTCCGTGACAGCAATTGGTAAGTGATCGAAGTGATCTCCCTGTCCTTATCTTGCCTCACAAGCACTTCCATCATCTTTTCTCCCCCTGTTGAGGAGGGAAGGTGGGTGCCCTGAGACCCCCAGTAGGTAACACAGCTGCAGCTATCACTGGGGTTGGGGTTCAGAGGGAGACAGCCAAGACACAAAGCAGGTTGCTAAAGTAAAGCTAAGGCTGCTATTGGGATTATCCCAGTGTAGCTCTTAGACTGGGGAATCAGCGTGTCCCATAGCATTAGTTTCAGCTTCAGGAGTCTCATATTCCAAAGAGAGAATTGAAACATACACCAAAAGCAAGGCTAAATACTGCCAGCCTCCCAAAAAACTCAGCCCCTCTCCCCAAAAAACCTAAACGCAACAACCTTGACAGCTCTTAGTTTTAGACAACAAATATCTTCCTTGTTATATACAGATGCAAACTGCACTCAACACACTTAAAACCGGAATGCATAGCCAATCCACATTTGTGTTGCAGAGGTCTGTTCTCTTCTGTCAAGAGGGGTGGAGAGGATCCTACCCTGAAAACAATCAAGTCTTTTGATAGGAGGATTATAAGTAAGACTAATCCTCTAATCATCATCTTCAATTGCACTTGGGCAGAGGGATTTGCAAAGTGTTCTTACCACAGTAATCAAGACCATTTGAAAAGCCAGTTGTCTTCCCCAAACCCTTGCAAGGAATGTAGTACAGTTATCTTGTCAAGCAACTTCCCTATAAACCTTCAGAACAGAGGCAGAGACTGTAACCTCTTCCCTAGTTTCACAATCTCATGTCTCTGAACGTGCTCTCCACAAAGATATTACTCACTTTTACCTATAGTGAATAAATGTGTTAGCCAAATCACAAGACTTCACAGCAGGATCACAGCCACAGCTGTTACGCACTTATAGGTAACATTCGCTTATTCTCCAGAAGGGAACGCTAGCCCGTGTCCTTTAAGGATGAAATTAAAGGAGGAATTAGGGAAGAAGGATGAAAATAAATCAATGTAGCACAGATTAGGCAGTCCTTACTGGAATTGCCAAACAAGGATAATTGATGCTTGCTGCAGGAGAGCAGGGAAATCAGAAAAGAGGGTACAAACCAGCTATAACGGAAACAACAAAACTGCACTTTTCCAGATGCCACTGAAGGACTTCCAGCAAAGCAGCCTAAATATCCTAAGAAGTACCCACTCCACTAAGCCACCATTAAGTAGCTTACTGTTCAGCAGGAGGCTGATGCAGGTGGTAATGCTCAGAGATCATCACTTCTGAGATGATGCAGCAGTTAGAGCAGTCACTGGGCCTCTGGAGGCTTTGTTCCTGATCTCCTGGGACACTGTGAGGCCTCTCACTTAAGGACTAGTATTGAAAAATACTTAAGTGCTTATCTCATTGGTTTCAGCAGGAGTTGTGGGCCCAAATCTGCCTTCAGATCCCAGTCTGAAACTGTTTGTGACTTGTTCGCCATCTCCCTTTGTCTTTACACCCAGTGATAGTTTTGTAAAGAAAAACACATGAAAGTGACAGCAGGGTGCTTTACAGAAAGGAGCCACGAACAAGCTAAAGGGGCAGTTCCATATAACACCATCTCCCTGCAAATCCAGGCATTCTCATTGCCTTCCCTTTGCATCGCCAGCCTAGTGCTGTTGATATTCCTGCCGAGTGCTGTCCCAACTCTCTGTAAACATTTTAGGCACTATGGGACAAAACGTGAGGAGTTTTGCCTTACAACAAGCAGTGGTTTGCTCCGGAGTAGATGTGCTAGCATCTCTCCACTGAGATGGAAATAGGGCAAACCCCCAACCAGACAACAGATTTTAAGTCCCCAGGCAAGGGAAAAAGAAGAACAAATTAAATGTTCACTGCAAGCAGCTCACTGAACAAAAGGACCATAATAGCGTTTTTCTGCCATTCTTTTAATTTCTCCCAGCATAACTACACATCTTCTGGATACAGTCTGTTTCTTTGCCAGGGCTTCAACATTCTCCCCTGAATTAATGATGCTGGAAAATCTCCACTTTTCATAGACTCCGATAGTCTCTGCTGAGCAGCAGAGGGCTGCACAATGCTTGCTTATGCAATGACTGGTCCTGTGCCAGGAATAATAGCCTGTCTACTAGGAACAACCAATTCACACACAAAACCAGAATACTTTTCCCATTAAATGTCTGAATTAGGCGCAGTAAACCACCGCAAAGCTGGGCATGCTGCACATTAATGCCAGCCTCCACACTGAACTAAATAATAGTCTTTGGAAACAGTTAAGGGTGGCACTTCCCTTATTCATTACCTCTAAAGTACTCTTGACACTATCAAGAACTGTTATTACAGGACACCTGAAGCAGTTAAAATGCAACTTGACCTGGGAAAGTAACTGCAGACAAGCACTGCTTTGGCTACTTCATACACTAGCAGGCATGATCTGTCCCCGAGTGGATGAAGAGGTGGAGAACCGCATCATCCTACTTGCAAAGTAATCTGCAGCACACTGCCCATATCAGCATTCGTTTTAATGCTAGTCTGGGCCACGCTTTAAATGTGGTGTATCCCTATTACCTCACAAAGAAACATTGAAGGCAGGAGGGTTTCATAAAAGTTAGTTTTACCTGATGTGTGAGGAGGAAGACTAGGTCTTACTGTCTGAAATCAGCTTAGCTGCAACAAGATGCAAGCCTAGTTTTTGGTCTGTCAGGATGGAAACACCAAAAATCCCTAGGAGAACTCTTCCTCCATTTTGACCCATGGCTGAGAAACAAGAGACCAAATCACTGACACTTTCTTGCAGACCTCACAATTCCGTCCTTTTCTACCTTACCAAATAATTACTCCACTAGGATGTCAGTCTTCCATCCTTGCTCACATAGTACTGGCAAGAGGAAGTAGGACATCTCTACATTAAAGGAAAGCTCACTGTGAAGCTTAAGTAGGAAAGAGGTAGAGACTGTACAGTTATCCTGACCACTAGCACCAGAAATTCATGTTTTCCACTTCATTCTTCCCTTCTAGAAGAGGTTTCCTGGAAGGCAAGGGAGATCAAGGGGCCATCTCCCCTTACTTCTTTTTCCACTGGCAAAGACTAAGAGGCTGCTGCCTCTCCTGCAATTTTAAAAGTTGGTATATACCAAGTTCTGTTACCCTGGAGAACACAGCTTTTACAGTGTGGCATGTAATTACACTCAGAGAAGAGGCACCATGGCTTGGCACTTATCTAAACAGCATCCCTTCCCAACCTCTCAGTCATAACAGAACACCTCGCAGACTGCTATTTTACAGAGTACCCTTGGAAAATGACTTAAAATACAGCTTTAGGATCAAATATCACACACTTGGAGGGCAGAACTGCACATGTGTGGGATGAAAGCACCTGATCAGTGAGGAAAAGTACTACGTTCTGTGCAAACCATTTTTTCCAAGTGATACCTTCTCCAACCATTTAACTCCTCTGTGCTGTCATCAGGATCTTCCCTCTGGTTTTGTTACCAGAGCACAACCTTGGTTTTGACTCAGGATGATGGGTGAATTTCTGCCTGCACTTCTCCACGCTTCATTCTGCATGGCTGCAATATAGCGTCTCTGTCTCACGAGTGCTGCAAAGGCATCTACACTGATGATATCCAAGCAGCGAGTTCACATCAAAGCTTCAGGCCAGTAGCTTGTCTCTCTGTCAAAAGCAGGAAGCTATGGTGAACCCTGAACCCACTGAACAGGAAGAGGTTTACAAGCCCCCACACAAAGCAATGGCAAAGAACGAAAAGAAATTATGCGATCTGACAAAAAAAGGTGAAAAATGAGGGAACATGCTAAAACCAGAGCCAGCATCTTCCATTCCAGAGAAACAGATTAAGTTGCTGAACTCAAGGTATCTGCACAACCTACCTAAGTGCACCCACCCAACCAGCCAAGTGCCAGGGAAACACACAGCAACAATCAACAGCTGGTGTAACTTGACTTGTGTATGAAGCCAGCACTTTAGCAACATGGAATAACAAAGAAAATAAGCTGAGTATTTTCATGCTACATTTTGTAACAGTACCGAGTTTATGGATTTTATAGCAGAAGTCACATTTCTTGCACTATTTTCCTTTCAGAGGTTCTGGATTCTTGTATTTCATTCTCTTGCCGACAGAGCCATCTAGTGGATGAGACATCATTTACGTACAGGAAATTTAGATGCAGCACACTGCAAGTAAGGATAAACCACGCTTCACACACAGGCTCTTCAAAGCAGCTTGTAACAAACTAGCATATCATTTAATACAGTCAGAAATTGCTAAGCGATATGCTTGTCGTGTTGGGGCTTCCATTTCTACCAATTGGAATCTTCAGACTTTACAACCCTAATTCACATTACCTTTCTGAAGAAGGTGAGCAGCTCATCCTAGACTCGGCCTCAATCTAATTGCAGAGCTTTTCATTTATGCAAAATCCAGTATCTTCTTCAAAGCTAACATGTATTAGAGCTGTTATGTGCTTTAAAGAAAGCTTCAAAGCTAAGGCAATACTGGCAGGAAAAAAATAAAGTTCAAGAACAAGTCTCATGTCTGTGTGCTCAGTGACAGTCACTAATATAGAGGGTGAGAAACATCAGAAGTCAGCGGTCAAAATGCGCTGCCATTTGCCTCTGCCAGCATCTAACCTTCAGGAAAGGATGCATGCTGTTTAACAGTCAGAAGGAAACACCGAGACACAAAGGTCATGGGCCAGATTTGCAGCCTTGCCAAAATGTTTAACCTCTTCCCAAAAATACTCCCAGTCAAGCTCCCCATCTGTGGCTTACATATTTTCCCATATATTCATAGTTCTTTTTGGAGGCCTTACAGAAAAAAGATTCAGAGCTTTGAGGGCTGGGAAGTACTGGATAGTCCCAGCAAAAAAAAAAAGGATGCTGCAATCCTCACCACTGGTTTCCTTGAGAGGTTACAGGGAGACCAGCAGAAGCCAGAGCCAAGATCTGGCAAAGTGAGGTCTTTGTGCTCTAGCTGCAAGTGCACCTCATCTCTCTTGTTACTTAACAAGGCAGTAGTAACTTCGTTTGTCACCCAGCCCTGGTCAAGCTGACAGCCTTTAAGCAGAAGAGCTTGACATCCTTCCACACTCACACATTCCATCTCACACTATTTATGGCAACTAATTGTTGCACTAATTAATCTCAGGTTTCTATTAGGTGTTTGCTTTAGAAGAGAAGGCAGTTCTAGCTACCGAAGAAGCATCCTGTAAAATCTTGCAGCAGATACTCAAAGTATTCGCCTTGTGCCATTCCTGCTCTTCCTTTTGACCGTAACTCCATTGTACAAAAGTTCCAACTTGACTAGAAGCACAACCACAAGCTTGATGTATGAAAAGCAGTAAGACAGTTAACAGACTGAAAATAAAAGACATATTTCAAATAGCCATAATATACCACCATATACTACTGGCAACAAGGAAAGCCAGTGGATGTCAACAAACACCTATTCTTACCTACCAACCCATCTCCAGAGATCCAGGCATTAGCATGGGATACTAGAAGCAGACAGTTCAATTCTTACTATGAAGCCCATGGTACAAAAGAACAAGATGGAATTAGTTGCTCCTTTGTGTGTTAAAATCCATCAGTCCCAGGGGGCATCCAATACAGACTCATAATAGGATTCAGCTTCAGGTTGACATTAAGATGGTCTTTCTCAGAAAAGTCTTGTGAAATTCAGAGGCCTCAAGCATGGGGAAGAAAGTCGGTAAGAATGTCTTTCCCACAGGAAGAGCTTGAACCAAATTTATTTAAGAATTCCAAACAGTACAAAGAGCTGCTATTACTCTTGATGAGAAAGGCTGTAGCTTGCATACAGACCAGTGCAGTTTTACTTGCCTGTATCTTACACAGACTCTCAGAGGGAAATTATCTGATGAATTAATACCAGTCACAATTCTCTTCTGAGTGACCATCAGTTTGAAGAATGACACATTTCCAAAAGAAATGTTTAGTATCATTACTAAAGGCCCAAATTGCTAGTTTTTAAGTTGGAAATGCTGACTTTAGGAAAGCACTACTGCTGTGTGAACATGACTCACATGCCATGTTTTGAAGCAGGGCTTTGTGAAAACTGTCCTTTCATCTGGACAAATTCCTCAGTGGAGGTGTAAGACAACTTGACAATGTTTTTATAGTTAAGCTCATGCATGCCTTAATCACATTTTAAGGAGCTTTCTAATGCAAATATTTAGAATCATACAATAGTTAGGGTTGGAGAGGACCTTAGGATCATGACTACCCAGAAGAAGATGTAGCAGGATTTTCCTAATGGTGTACAGCTTTATTTACAGACAATTCAACAAATACATAAGTTCAACTTTCATGTCTGCACACAAGGGAGAATCTTCACTGCATACGAGCAAGACTAGCTGTTCTCTGCAAGTACAGACTGATAGTTGACTGTATGCAAGTATATGATAAGGTACAGAAATCTTAAACTTCTCAACCATCTAAGTCAGTAAGAACAACCACACTGCACTTTAAGCAAAAAAACCCTTCAGTTACTCAACTACATTTGGCTTCCTGCATTATCAGCTGATGATCTATATGACTATTAAGACCAAGAGTTGGGGTTGATCCTAAATTCTGTTCAGATTAGCAATTGTATTCAGCTGTATTTTATGGATAACTACTTATAAGACTTTTCCCAGACACCTGCATTACAAGTTTACAAAACATGTCAAATTCATCCTTGAAAATGCCTATTTTATATTGTCTTCTTTTCCCAGGCAGAGGCAAAAAAAATACTAATAATTCAAAATTTTCACTGCAAATAGAGTCAGGCTATCAAAGCTGTGTGCTCCTAATGAAAAATTATCCCTGTATCCAAAGAGAAAACTAAGAAACACAAGAATACAAGCTCAAAGTACAGATCTGAAGATGGACGGACCTCTATCTACTGTAGGTTCATATAAAGCAAAAGAACATAGCGCTTTGCTTCTCAGGAAGCTGACTTTGCTTCACTGTGTTTTCCATAAATGCAGCTGCTAATACAACTTCAAAAATTCCTCATAAAAAATACACTCCATTCTTTAGAGAGCAGATGACAACAGGACTGAACAAGAAACAGGAAACGTGATCTTCAAAAGTCAATGCACCACACAAGACAGTCAAATGTAAAAATCAAGTCCACTATTTTCCAAAGCTGTTTTAAATTTGCAATTGATCTACAGTGCATTTGGCCAGGAGGAGTCCTGTCACGCAAGAGCAGACAAGTTTTTGTCAGAAACATTTATTAAGCAAGACTGATACCAATACACATGTAACCAAGTTAATACCCCCAGTGAAAAAAAATGTCGCTCAAGACCAAAATTATCTTCGCTTCTGGAAGATGTTGCCACGGCCCATCCCACGGCCTCTTCCTCTGGCAGCCACTGAAGAAAGAAAACATCAAGATGACATGAGTTTGACGTAACTGCTTATTCGTCTCAACTGACACGCAAAACAAACAGCACTCAGTCTCTTGCTTATAAGCAAGGAAACAAGGCTGTCCTACAAAATTCAGAAAGTGCTGGGACAGCAAAAAGGTTTGTGATAAGAACCAAAACTAATGGTTACTCAGACTTGCTACTTAGAACAGATGCAATGAATACTTATGCACTGTGTGTTCCTTCTAAGCTGACACACAAATCTGTATGCCCAAGAGATTTAAAACCCCACACTCTTTGTAGGTACTGTAACAGAACCTTGTTTCAGCAGATTTTACTTCCCCATATAAACATACTGCATTTGCTAAAGTTAACCAAGGACTTTGCAACCCATAATTATTACTCAATCTTCTTATAACTACATTGCTCTCCCAAGAGAGGTACAAATGAGAGTGAGCTACAGAATGGCTAATAATTACAGCTCAGCAGGTTAAGTACTATCTTAATATCAGTTTGTTTTTCTCCAAAAGCTTATTAATAACTCTTGAATCCTTCCCTACATACTCCAAACAGCTAGTGACCACAGCCACTAGGAAACAGAAGACAATGTTTTATATAAAGCCCTTGTTTAATAAGGATACTCATTGTATCTAAATTATTGTAGCATCAATATTACACATTCAGGTAATTGGACAGTTGGAGTCTTGACTCCCACCGTAAGATGAAATATGCAGAAAAACAATGTATGAACCATTAATCTCTGTTTCTCACAGCTTACATGTCCTCAGTGATAGAGATGAGAGTTTTCCAGTTCTTCTACAGCAAAATGGGGAAGAGGGAACCATAAACAAACTACATACCTTGAGCTTTGAGAATAGCTGCTTTTCCTCGCCCAGCTCCAGAGCCCTGGTTTTTATTCTTCATGCTCTTTAGCATAGGAGCGTTCTTCAACATATCTGGTAAAATGAGAAACCGTATCTTGCTGCCTCTGATATAGACCTGTTCCAGCTGTGCCACTCGTCCGTCTCTGTATGTCACTGTTATGTTGGACATCTGGAAAGTAAAAATAAGTTAGTGCTCACAGAGGCCTTTAACACAGTCTGTGATCCTGTTTCCCTTGCCTGCAGAATATACAGCCAGGATTCAGGTACCAAAGCCAAAGACTTTCCAAGCATACTGCTTTCTCATCTGGAGTTGGGACACAAGGATCCAGGACCACTTAAACATACTCCTATGGCTGCTGCTATTCAAGCAGGCCCATGACTTATGCCTTCTCCTCAGTTGGTGATTCAGTTTTATCAGCTTTGTTAATTTTGTTTTCTCATATTGCATCAGTTTTAATAAAGCTGATCTAGTCCTAACTATCAAGGAAGTATTCTGATTTCAACAATACCTTAAAATACCTAAAGTCGATCAAAATTAAGTCCTCTTGGGATGACTAAAGCAATATGCATCAAAAAAAAAAAGCTTTAATTACTTAAATCAAGGTTTATTCTTACACTCAGTGTCTTTTAATAAGGAAGGCGAGCAGAAACACTGTTCACAGAACAGAATCTTAAGAACCCTGATATTATTAACAGAAATGCCTAATTCAACTCTAAAACTGGAAAGAATAAGCTCTGGCCTCTTCAGAGCACTCAGTACTCCTGAGTCCATTCACTACAGTAAGGCAATATACACATACAGCAGTTTGCTCTATCCTAAGAATAAAAGCAACGGTCTTTCAATCATGCTGCCCACAAGCTAGCTATCAGCCTTTCCAGGCACAGCGCAGAGAGCTCTCCCTTTGTCCTCTTGAAGCAGCTGTACCTGACAATTCATGTTGTCTTCAGCTTCAATAAGTTTGCCTCGGTAAACTTCTCCTGTATTGGTTTCACATGTCACAATATGGCCTTCGGCCTCATGCAGGACTTTAATAGGCACTCCAATCGACATGTTTGCAGTGCTGTGGCTCTACACCTGAGACAAGAAAAAACAAAGGACATAATTACAAAGAAAGTTGTAGCCGGATTTTACCTACACAAGCTACGATCTCTCTCATTATAATGTAATTTTCTCTCCTGCTCAAACACACTGCATACTCTGACAACGCACTGATAGAACTTGCATAGAAAGATGCTCACGGGAAGAAATTACTTGAGATGCGCAAAAGCAGGCATTTTCCAGGTCTCTTCTGGCCTAAAAAACTCACTTGCAAGTATCAGGTAACGGAACACCAGCACAGCCCCGCACACCTCAAGCAGAAACAGCTACAGGTACATAACGGTGCAGCCACCCTGCCCCGCGGGGGCTGCCCCGCCGCGCTCGCAGCCCACGCCACACCACGCAAGGAACGGGCTCCTCCACACCCAGCTCACATCACACACACACACCCCCTGGCCCTGGCATGACCTCCTTCACCCACAGACCCCAGCCCTACCCCAGGGCAGAGAAGGGCCCCAGCCCGGCAGGGAGCTCCGTCCCCCCAAGAACCCGAGCACAGCCGGGCTCCTCACGGGTACCCCACCCCACCCCGCCTTCACCACCTCATGCTTGGGCGCCCAAAAGAAGATACAGCGGCACAGCTCAAACACGCAGTCACAAACCCCACCACACACCTCGGCGCAGGCCCGCGCTCACCCCTAATGGCTCCTCCAGCGTCCCGCCGTGCACCGCGCACCGGAACCGGAAGGCGGCGGCGCGGCACGGCACGGCCCGGCCCTGCCCTGCCCGGCCCGGCCCGGCCCCTTCCCTTCCCTTCCCACCCCACCCCGCCCGACCCGACCCGACCGAGCGCTGGGTTCGGCCGCTGCCTCGTCCAGCCGGGCGGGGACAGCCCCCTCCCAGCCGGGCGGGGATCCGCCCCGCGGCAGGCCTGACCATCGCCGCGCCCCGGGTTCCGCCCCCCGCCTCAGGCCGCGTCCCCCGCCGCCCGCCGTGTCATGCTCCTACCCACCCGCGCGCCCGACGATCGCCGCCAACACCGCCGCGACGGCGCGGGGCAGGCGCCCCGGGGCCTGGCCCTCCGCAGCCCCCGCCTCCGTGCCCGCCTCCGCGGCCGGGAGGAGCCAGCGCCGCGACCAAGCATGCCGGGGCCCTGGGCCGCGCCGCGGCGCGGGCCGGGTCGGCGGGGCCGGCTGTGAACGAGCGGCAGGAGCCGCCGCCGTCGCCGCCATGAAGAGCCCCCGAGAGGACGGGGAGCCGTCGCCAGGTCAGTGCGCGCCGGGCCCTCCGCGGGGCTCTCTTGGCGGCGGAGTGGGGGCCGGGACCGGGCAGCGGGATGGGCTCCGCACCGACTTGGGCCGGGGAGGCAGCGTTGGGTTCGGCCCAGCACACCCCGCGGATCAGTGGCTGGTGTGGTCCTGTTCGGAGGCCCGGCCGGCCTCCGCCCTCCCGGAGCCGCGAAGCCGTCGGTTTCGCCAGCAGCAATGTAGAATTACCGGCTCCGGTAAGTTCGCTGCGCCGAGGAGCTGGCGAGGCAGAGAGGTGGTGTTACTCACAGCCACAGCACAGACGGGCTTGTGTCTTATCTTAGGACAGTCCACAGGCATCGCTGAAGTCTGGGGGTGTTGGGAAACAGGGTGACTGAAACCTGAATATACAAGAAAGTTAAAAGTTATTACCCTTTTAAGCCTTCCTATGGAAAACACGCACCTCTTCAGTGAAACTTGGCACTTGACAGTAATAGCAGAAATCTTGGGTAATAACAGAAAGGGGACAGAATCATGTGTGGTACTTGGTTGCCATCTGGGGTTAAACCATGACACACACCAAGAAAAAATGACAAAATCCTCAGAGATCCTGGTTTGAGGAGAATCTGGGAACTGGGTCTTCATTTTTAGTTTGGGATACTTAACTAGATTAATCAAAACGATTGAATATACCAGTGGTATGCCAGACTTCAAAGTCATCATTAAACAGTGGCACAACCATGAAAAAATATTTGGAAAGAGTCTGGAATTGGCTTGTCCTTACTATAGGTCTGCAGCTTTGTTAAAAGTAACAAAAGGTTACAAACAGCATTATCGAAAACATTTTAGTTATCAAATTGCATCAAAACTAGAGCAGTCCGCATGATGTCAAATGTGTTTTTATACCTGTCTTAAAACGTAGCTGGCCTTGTGTTACCAAAACTTTTCAAAGGTCTTCTCTAAGTCAAAGGTGAGGTGACTGAGAAAAACCCTTTATGATTAAGTCACTTGGATTGATGCTGAAGCAGCACTAATAGGCAGAGCTGTTAAAGCCCTTTGAGTGCAAGGGCATTTCTGGAATGGAAGCCACCACACTGCCAGCCCTGTAAAAATAAGAAGTGAGGCAGAGGGATGGAGTTACGGTATTCTGGGACTTTTTGGTAGAGATTGTGCTTTTCCCCCTCTCCCTTTGTTGAGGGAGTTAATACAAAAGGCAACTGGTGCCATTTGTGAGCTTTGTTAACCTGGAATCACTCCAAGCAAATTGCAGTCCCTGAGGAAAAAGCTTGATGCAGAAAAGGCTCAAATCTGTTGGGCTTGTAGGAAATCAGTACCTGGAGATCTTGGTTGTGCTGTTCTCTCACAGTTTGGTTTAACTCCTCTTGTGGCAGAGAAATAGATTCAGACAGAAGAGAAAGGATTAATACCTGTGCCTTATCTACTATTATTTAGGAGGGGATACAGCATCATAGCGTGGGCTAGTGGGATGTCACCCCACCAGGAATAACGTGAAACTTCCAGAGGAGAAGGGGGTGTATCGTACAGTAGAGCAATCCAGGTATGGAACAGTAAAGGAGTACAAGATTAAACCAAACACTTAACTGTACATAAGTACCAAACTTACATCCCTCTCAGAAAGACAAATATATCTGCCAATCACATAAAGTAAAAACATGCTCCCAAGTTTCCACAACCATAGTGCTGAGGACAAGCTGTGTTTGAATGCCAAGGTATGGAAACCCCATTCCTGTCTGCACTGACATTTTCCGTTTTACTCACTCTGGGGTGTTTTCACTGCAGTTGACTGCATCCAGCTGAAAGTGCCAGTCATTCAGCAGCTCTACCACTGGGACTGTGGGCTGGCCTGCTCCAGGATGGTGCTGCAGTAAGTGACTCTCTTGGCTTGAATGGGTGGGAAATCCCGTCCCATGGGATGGGAGTAGCGGGAAGTAACGTCCAGGGAGAAAAGGTGTGTTGAAGCAGCTGTGAGTTGAATTTAGTCTTACAAGAGTACATACATATTCTCAGGTACCCTCAGAGAATTACTGCTGCTGGGCCTGGCACAGCTTTCCAGCAGGAGCAAGGGAAAATTTAAACTAAGCTTAGCTTCAGACCCTTTTGAATAACTGACAGCTCTGACAGATGCAAAATACCTGTAAGAGCTGTACAGGTCAGCATGCATAAGCTGATAAAGTTATTCCTCTTTCCTGCGCATAGCACAGCAATTCACCTGCCTCCTTTCTCTTGTTCCCAAGCGATGGGTAGGCATACCCCAGTTTATGAGTACATACTTGCTCTGTCCTGCTGAGCCCCCAGTCTGTGAGTGAATGTTTTTGTTCCAGGAGTAGATTCAACTCAAAACAATGCACTGTATTGCCCTTTGGGGTGGTTTTTTGCTTTTGTTTTGTTTTTTCTTTTTTTGAACTAGTAGCTGTCCTGCTGAACTCCTCTTTCCTTCCACAGAGGAACATGAGCTTAGGTGCAGGAGAAATACCTATTTAGATGTCCACTTAGTAGATATGAAGCAGAAGATTTTCATTTCTCTCCATCCCTTCTGCCAAGACGTTAGTCCGTGTGCTGGTAATTTCCCATCTTGACTACTGTAACCTCTGCCTCTATTCCCTTTACCTCTTTGCCACTCTGGTCTGTCCAAAACTCAGCTTCCAAGATTAATCTTCTCACCCTGCTGATATGACCTCGTTTACCCTGTATCCTCAGTTCCAGTCCCTCCTTTTTTTTTTTTTTTCCATTTACTTCCATTTGTTTTCTGACTTCCAGAACTCTCTGTAACTGCCTTTCCCTACCCCTTTGCAGCCTGTCCCAACCTTTCTCCTGACTTCATCTCCCCTTTGTTGCCTTTTGTGCCATCAGTACCTAAGACAAGCTTCCTTTGAATATTTACTGATTTCCTTTACAGTTCCTCCTTTTGAAATCCATCTATTGTGTGAAGCAAGTTTTAGTCTTTAACACTTCTTTCTGTGTTTGCTCTAATATGCTTGTACATTTAGACTATAAGCCCTTCAGGACAGAGTTCTATACTTGCTCAGAATAGCTTGCCTATTGTACAGCACCTGTACACTTCTGTCATTATAAATCAGTCAAGATACACATACATTTCCAGTTTTAAATAGTCAGCAATAAATCCAGTTAAATATTCCCTACTCCCTTCCCTTCCCTTAAATCTGTGGCTCCTTTGTGGGTTGTTCTCTTTTTGGTATTTCTTGGCCAAGCCCACTGTTTCAGTTTTTACGTCCTGTGATGTGGAAGCTTGGGCTACAGGCCACATTTTGCTTCTCCTAAGATCTGTGCTTCCCTTCCCTGCCTTTCCTAATGCTATAGGTACATGAATCATTTGGACAATGATGCATTTCAGAAAGCCATCCAGGAACTCCAGTTAACAAAGAGTATCTGGACTATTGACCTGGCCTACCTAATGCGGCACTTTGGTGTCAAGCATAAATTTTGCACCCAGACACTTGGAGTGGACAAGGGCTACAAAAATCAGGTTAGTATTCTCATGTACTGGGAGACAGCAGAGCTTTAAAAGCCCTGTGTGTCACGCTGTAAAATCTCTGCTGTGTTACTGACAATCAGCCGCAATCCCTGTAAACAAGGTTTGCCTGTTGCCAAACCCAGCACACATCAGTTCCAAAGGCGATGCTGGATACAAACCCACATACTTCACATCTTTGATTCCATAATATGAATTTTGGAAAAGTTTTCATGTGCTCATGAAAGGTTCCACCTATTTGACAGCCTGGAGACTGAAGCCCTGTGTCTATCTACAGTACAGGTACAGCCTGGGCAGCAGCAGTGCTAGCTTCCACCCTTTCCCCACCACCGTGCCTCAGCCCTGACCTGGAAGAACCACCTCTAGAGGTGAGAGGGGAACTCAGCCTCTTCAAGACTGCCAGCAAGGGAGCCAGTGAGGGCCCATAGTAGCAATGGTTTTTCTAACACAAGCTCCTGCCCAGTAAGAACCAGGCAGGCTTCTTTCATGTAGGCAGCTGAACAGCCACTGGATATAATTACAATAACTGATCAGGAGTGAATTTAAACAATTTAGAGCAGGAATCCTTTTCCTCTTACCAGTTAACTAAGGGAGAGATCTCTTATTCCATAGCCAGATCTCCAGCTTATGCAGGCCCTTGCTAGCAGGGATTTTAAGTAGCGGATTACCTATGGGAAACATCATTCCAGTTCATAACTTTTATTATCTCCACAGTCATTTTACAGGAAGCACTTTGACACAGAAGAGAATCGAGTGAATCAGCTCTTTGCACAAGCCAAAGCCTGCAAGGTGCTGGTGGAGAAGTGGTAAGCCTATTGTTTTCTTTCCTTGCTCTTTGGAGAGTCTGTGGGCCCTGTCCTTTACTTGGAGTCAAACTAAACTGGTGAAAGAGACTGAAACCAAGCCCTGACCCTCTTTTTTGGGTGAATTACAGTCTTTCTAAAAAAAAATAATGTGGACATGAAGGGTTAATATTGAAGTTTGAAGAAGAATAGCTGACACAGAATTACTATTTGAAAATCCTAACTGGAGTTGGCTATTGTTTGTTTTGAAGTGGATTATTCATTAAAATTACCCAGTAGGGAGTGCCTACAGCAATCTAATTGGCCATTGCTAGAATTAAGGAGAGTGCTATGTGGGCACGCAACCCATTGTTCCCAGAGCTATGCAAACATTACAGCTCTCTGTTCCTAGACAAACACTCAAAGAAAAAGCTTGCAAACAAGCTTTTGCCAAGAGGAGGGTGAAATAAGGAACCTCTATGGAGGAACTGCAAACCCAAGGGAGGAGGAAAAGCCGCAGAATTGTTTCACAGCTGGCAGGGATGTTTACATGGGAAATAACAAAGTGTCCGTGTTCAACTTGAGTTGCATCCCTTTTTATAGTGAAGCTGGATTTGGATCTCTGTTGTCGAAGCAGGGTAAATGATCAGAAAAAGAAGAGAGGATGCAGCGCAGCCACAACAGCATTTGAATGCTGTAATGCAACTTGATTGAGCAGAGGTTTCAGTGTCCTTTTTAACACACACACACACTGAGGCATGGGTGTCAAAAAGTGATACTGGAAAAGATTAAAAAGCATGAGTTCTGTTAGGTAATGCAGCCTGGACATCTAAAATGTACCCAAAGGATGAGCTTCTAATGCACATGGACTGCACATGGCTCAGTGAGGGACAGCTTTTAACAGATGAGGTTATAGGTTATGTTTGGTTAATATTCATTTTCTGTAGGAGGTACTATAGCAATAAAGCCTCAAGAGCATCAGGTAGTCCAAAACTGCTACTGGGAGAAGTGTATTCCTGTGTGACAGAGGCAAATTTGGGTATGTCTTAATTTGGTTAGTGATTGTACAATCTTTAACCACTCAGCCAATAAAGGTTTGGTGCTTAAGAAATAAGCTTTTCTGGAATCAGGAAAGAGCACTTTGCTTTACAATTTTCCCACAACAGAAGTCCCTCAGGTTACCAACTGAGTTGCCAGCTCCTTTAAAACTCTTCTTTGGGGCATCTGATACATTCTGAGATTACATTGATGTTACTGCAGAATCCAGAGCTCTTCCTCTGCACTTCAGCAGCAACAATGAGACCAAAAGGCCTTGAATGACACAGTTTTGTCAGGCTTTGTAGCAAAGCTTGCTGGGTTTAACAGCAAAAAGCTGTACCTGTGACAAAACATGCCAGCTGCATGTTGTAAGTACTGTCCATCACCACACACTTCATTGTGTACCAGTCTCTTTCCTGAACTTAATAAGCATGACTGATCTTTTTTCTGCAGCACAGTAACTGTTCAAGACATTCAGAACCACCTGTCTGAAGGTCACGTAGCCATTGTCCTAGTGAACGCTGTCCTACTGTTGTGTGACCTTTGCTCAAGTCCTGTCAAATACTGCTGCTTCCTCCCCATTGGACAGAAGTGCTTCTGCAGGAATCCGGACTACCAGGGCCATTTCATTGTGCTATGTGGCTACAACAAAGCCTCAGGGAGTATTTACTACAACAACCCTGCCTATGCTGACCGTGAGTAGCCTGTTCCTTTTGGGTAGATTATCAGCCATCATTTTAGTGACATGTCTGTAATACAGAGCCACAGCTGGACCTGCTGGACCTCCTCTAACAGTGTGCCTATGCTCAAGCATCACTAACCAATTTGTCAGAAGGGGTTTTGCCACATTAATTATATCAGTGCTGTATTTGTGCTGTGATTTACTTGAGGAATTGAGATACTCATTCTGGCAAACATGTTTGGCTCTCAGCTAGGTTTGTGAGAGATGCTGAACTGTTCCTACGTGCAGAGTATAACAGAATGGGCAATTTAGAACGTATTTACAGTATTACTTTCATGAGCACTGGCTTTTAGCTGAAAAGATCACAGAATCAGGAATTGTTGAGGTTGGAGCAGACCTTTGAGATCATCAAATCCAACCATTAACCTGGCATTGCCAAGGCCACCACTAAAGTAGGTCCCTAGTTCTGCATTTACATTTAAAGCTTGCTCCATGGTGCATCAAAATGGAACCAATGAGTAAAGCTGTAACCTAAGCTGATAGGTCTAGCCTGTATACTGTTTTTCTTTGTAGAGGCTGCAAACCCCAGTATAAGAGCCTTTCACAGGCAAATTCTTCTGAATTCTTAGTAACATTTTGTTCCTCCTGAACAGGAACGTGCTGCACCAGCATCAGTAACTTTGAGGAAGCCAGGACAAGTTATGGCACTGATGAAGATATTCTGTTCATCTACACAGACAGCTGACGTCCACACCTGATGCTCCTGACCCTTTCCTGTGCAGCCTGCATGGAAGCTGGCTGCTTGTCTCAGGACTGCCCCTGCAGAGACCTTGCTCCTGAACTGCAGTGGGATCTTAAACAAGGGAGGCTTTATAGACATTGATAGGACTACATTGCAATGCTGTCTTTACCTTTTTTTCCTCATGATGTATCTAATTTTGCATTGTATGTCTGTTTTTTGTGTTTGGTTGTTTTTTGTTTGTTGTTGGGGTTTTTTTTTCCTCAACATTGCACATTTGACAGCAGTTTTAAAATACGGCCCCAGAGCCTAATTCACTTTGAGCTTATTTTAAAATTAAACACATGAGAAAAAAAGCAGTACTAAATTTATGAACTTTAACACTTGGTAATACATGCATAGGTTTAGCTAAACAGAAACAGGAGGGGAAAAAAAGAGAATACCTGTTTCAGTCAAAGCATCAAGGGCTGATCTTCATCCAAAATCTAGAGATTTGAGGCTCAGCAGGATGTTACGGAAGGAAAGAATATTAACTTAAAACCACTATTAAATTACAAAAAAAGCCTTGCTGGCTCATCAGGTCTGTGTTGTAGGAAAGAAACACATTTACCCAAATTCACCTTACACAGATACAGCATTTATGTCACTGCATTCGGTTTTGAATTACAGTTGTTAGTATTGTTCCCTTGTCCCACAAACTTAATCTCTTTTGGCTAAGTCCTCTAGGATGACTGCTCAGAGCTCTGCGTTGCCCTAGAAGTGAAGATATTTGTACTTACAAGTCTTGCTTTTTGCAAAACCTCTGAGCATTATGCCACCCCCATGTGCCGGTTTCTGCAGAAGCCATTCCAAATATAAACATTAAACTTCAGCCAATGCAGAAAATGAGCATCTACACCAATGGCATGCATTTTGTGTGCAAATGTAAATATCTGACTGTATGTTGGATTATAACTAAAATGCTGAATCATTATTTGAGCCAAATTTTGCCATTGGTATTAGTTCAGAGACCTTCTAAGAAGAGCTGAAATCAAGAAGAGGGAATACAAGTAAAAAGGCAGAAACTCATTTTCTAGCTCTTATGCTACAGTATAAGTATTTGGCTTAAATTGGAGTTACTGTATTCAGACATCAAGTGAAACTGTTAGTGGCCCATTCTTAATTCTTTCATGCTTTACCTGCCTTTACTCACTTTGCTGAGGAGCACTCTGAAGTGTAAGAAATAGCCACTTACTTCAGATTTCATCCATCACAATTTCCTACCAGTCCTGATTTCCAGTCTTGTCTGTGTTGAAGTAAGTAGAAAAATCAATACTGATGTAAAGCTAGCGCAATTTTCTTTTGCACTTAAGACAGAGATCCTGCACCTTTGTCTTGGTGTTAGGAAAAGGAACTGTTCAAATTCTAGAACTGTGTAATAACAGTAGAAAGACATTATTACTTAGTGGTGGAGATAATAAATAGGAATCTACTTTAAGCATGGTAAAATCTTTTGCTAGGAGAAAAATTTTCTTCTCTCAGTTGTTGACGTACCGAATAAGTAGCTGGAGAGCATTCAGTAAGTAATATCAGCAGAATTAAGAGTGCTCCTTTGAACAAACAAATGGTAACAGACATTTACATGCAATAGCTTTTAAAAAGTCCTGAACAAAAAGTATCCGACAAGAAATTTTCAGTGTATTGTATTTTGCTTACAATTGGTGAAGCTGGAATACATTGCAAAATGAGTAAAAATTAGGATGTGATTTATGAGTAGTAGAACCAGCACATTAGTGGCACCAGCAGAATCACAGAAAAAAGGTACAAACCTATTATGGATAAGGCCTTCTGATCAAAAGTCAGTCACCAGAAGGCTACTGATGTGGGAATTTTTATGCCCCAAGTCCAAATTCAGGATGTTTGATTTGGAGATATTGTATTAGCTATGTTACTAATTAACAGGTATGTGTACTACAGGCCAGTAGAGTACTTTGTTAACCCCTGTGGTTTCAGGTAGGTAGTTCATTCACTACCACTGAACTGCCCCAGGATTTATTTCAGAGCAGGCTTGGTTAGCTAAATAAAAACAGTTCTTCAAAGGGCTCGTAACTGGCATTTAGCCTCTTACTGGTTCGGTTATCCAAATATGAATCTTGAGCTTATGCATAAAACATGAACTTGAGAGCATGCTAAGTGTTCTGAAGTGCACGGGTAGGTGTAACAATATTGACTTTCCAATATTTGGTACCCAGAGTTTAAATACTTCAACAAAACTGAAAGATAAAGAAACAAAGCTGTTTAAGCTAATACAGACAGAGAGCTCCACCGCTGCAACAGGATCTCATAGCTGCCAAATGCAAGGTAGCTACGAAGGATGAAAACATAAGAAGCAAAAGTCAAGTGAAAAGGCTGAGTATTTATATGACACAAATTCAGATTTAAAAGCAGTTCACTGCACAAGCATTCACAACATCTGCATTTTCTGAACCTTTGTTTCCCATTACAAGATTGTCGATCAAAATACTCATTCTGAAAATGTCACTGTTTCCTTCATGATGTCAATAGCAAAGTAAGCGGTATTTTACATGGCAGGGATTTTATACATAAATATATTTTTATTTGTAATTAAGCCATTCTCAATAAAGGATTAAAGTCACAGATAACCCTGTAACATAATGTGGCAAGTGCATTTATTAACTAACTTATTACGAAACATGTTGGAAAAACCTTTAGAGCATGTGTTTCATATTTAACTGGAAGTGGCAGAGCTGAAATTGTGATTTGGGAAAAAAACCCTAAAAGTTCAAATATTTATTTTGGCTATGAAGTCATAGTTGCTAGGCTGTAAATTGTATTCATTTTGCACTTCCCAAACACCCACTGTATCACCTGAATCACACTAAACCAAATTTCAAGGTACACTAGGAGCTGAGAATAGCAAATGGATTGTTACTATCTATTTCAACAGCTGCTTTGTGTACTCCACAACCATCGGGTATCCTACTGGAGTGCAGCTCCAGGGAAACAGTTTTCATTACTCATCCTTATCCCTGATAGCATCTTCATGGCTTTCTGTTCACAGTGCTTGGCACTGGCCTGGCCTATGCTTCAGCCAGAGTTTCTATTTTGGCCTCATAACGTAGCACTGAGCTTCTGAAGATACTAAAAGCCTCTGTCTGCAGCACTACTTCCGCACCTTGAAGGAGCCCATCAAAGACATTGGTCCAACTATGCTTGTAATTCACAGTATAAAGGGAAATAGAACTGAAGTGATCTTACTTTGCAGTACCCAGAGATCTTCAACCAACTAGGACGTGTCTGGGACATTACTTAAGTCTAATAGAACTTTATTAAATAGTTTGTAATTAAAAGAAAAGACAGATTAAAATAATTGATGCCTTCTTTCTCCCTAAATTATGCTTTTGGGTAGAGGGTAAAGAAGTGGAAAGCAGAAGTGAACAGACACATGATGCAAAGCTTATGTAAAAATTCTGATCTCCTCTGAATGCATCATTTCCATCAAACTATATCACAATAAGTACTGAATACATTTCATCATCATTTTATAGCAACTTATTCCTACTGGATATATTTCTCATAAAAAACAAAAAGTTTGGACTCATCAGTGTAAATGAAAAAACAACCTAAACCAAAACCACAAACCAGAACCAAAGAAGCTATTTTGCAATCATTTTACTTAACAAAGGTTTGAGTTCTACTACTTGAAAGTTGTTTACAGGAAATTAAAATTACAGCATTAAAATAACAGCTTGTGATCCACAGTAAGGCTATCATCCAACAATACCTTTTTATTTGACATTAATGAGATGCTCTCTCTTTGATTACATTGGGTATAAAACAAGGCTGGACTGCTTCAGTGAGCTTGTCTGCATACATTTCATATCTACCAGTCATCTGGAAAAGAAAAACCGAAGCTTCAGTTCTTTTGGAGAGCTGTGGAAGTACGTCAGTAGAAAATATTTATATTCACCCTCTTTTTTAAATGATGACATATTATTTATTTTTCCCCAAATGTAAAATAATTCACTCAAAATGCAAGACCTCCAGTGTCTTAGCACAAACTAACATACTTCTCTAAAACAACTCGCATTGTGTTGCCTAAAACTATATTTCTACCCAAAAAAGAAGTACATTTCTACTCTGAAAAGTACAACTTCAAATTGAACACCTTTTTTTTGCAGGGTATTTTGGTTATCCTGGAGAGATGAAAGTTGAATGTGAAAGGTGGACTGACCTTCTTAGCATCAACAATACTCTCTTTTAAGTAAGTTATGTCAATGAAGGCAAAGAAGCGTATCTGTAACTATCTTGTCATATTATGTCTTTGACAACTGATGAACTTACTGTCGGCAGCAATGTGCCACTGATGATATTTGGGCTGCTCTTACTTTAGTCATTAATAATACAAAATGTTCTCATTGCTTTGGGTGATACAGTAAGTTAGGAGGCTGGAATACAGCACTTTAGGTAGTGCTATCACCCTCTTCTGAAGCGCACAGTCTACAACACTGGCAGTGAGAGGGGTGAATTACTTCCTTCTTGCCGGAGTGTCATGAGGGCTACTTGTTTAACTATTTTCCTGCTGCAAGTTTAGCGAAGACATTCTACATAACATCCCTTTCAGGCATCATTGAATGCAAACTACTAGAGCAGGTTAAACAGGTTCCTGCTTGCTATCAAGGGTTTTATGCAATGGGTAACTGATGACTTCATACTTCCTCATTCCCCTCATATCAAGAACTACCTCTGTCTTGGCCACAAATGGGAGGAAAAGGAAACAGATATGCCCTGTCACATGAACAAAAGCTACAGCTGTGCCTTATGTGCCAAAAGACCAACAACAGCAATCCACACCACCAACATAAAGCTAAGGTGCTGAAAACAGAAGTCTTGAACACCGCAAAAATAAGCAATTCTGTAGAAAACAGCCAAAGGTCAGTGTTTTTCTTTTACTGTTTGTTTTTCCTAATCAACACAATTACTTTTGTTCAGATACCCCTACGACACTGTGGTAAGCAATGCTCCATGTGCTTCCGGACACATTAAATCTCTACTTTGCTATCAGGGCTTCAGATTTCCATGGCAAAGCAAAACTAAACACCTGAGTTAAACAACAGTGGGAATCTCTCAGCACAATTTAATTCCACTACTACAACAACCATCTACCCACTACACACATCTGTAAAATAAATGTTTGTTATAATAAATAAATAAAGTTCCATCATGCCACTAAACCAGTATTCAGTGTGGCACCCCACATAGCTTGTACTGGCACTACTGAAGGGTTAGCAAATTGCAGTGCTGAGGTGGCAGTTTCTTGAACCGGCAGCGCTGCTGGACAAATTAAATCAAATGACACCCTCAGGAAAGCTGATCCAAATGAGCTTTATCTCAGAATATTAAAAAAAATAGTAATAAATTTGTTAAAGCCACGTGGAAAAGCTTGCAGCCATCTTAACTTCATCTAGGTAAATTCAAAACTGTGTTAGGATGCTTTAGAGACGAATGTACACAGTTCTCTGTGGCTTCAACATGTCCATAAAATTCAGGGAGTTAACAGCGCAAGAAGTTTCTATTCAGAAAATTCTCAAAAGCATAAAGATTGTTGTGGGTTTGGGTTTTCACTGAATTTCATTTAAACTGACAAATAAGGCCTACAGGGATATAAAGATCCACCATACTAGGTCAGATCAAAGGCCCATCTCAGCACAGTACAAATGCCCACATACCTTGCCTAGGGAAACCACATGCACTTCCCTAGCAGTCCTTGGAGCTCCTGGCACTCTACCACAAGGACCAAGGCTAACCTTTTCATTTAAAAGCTATTGGCCTAGTTTCCCTGAATTTGGCTACTCGTTTTAGGAATCCATTTGTGGCTTTGGCCTCCAGAACATCCTGTTAAATTAGTTCAATAATTTAAGCCCTGGACTGTTGAAAAACATCAAAAAAGGCTGTCTTTAAACTACTGCAAGATCATAAAATCATTATGAAAGCTTGTCTGTTCTAATATCATATGTGAATCTGTTTCTTTATAAGCAGGCTTACCTTAAAATTCCATTTGTCACTGACTTGCCTGCAAAGATTCAGATCCATCTCTACCACCAGAAGTCCATCGCGAGCACGAGAGAGTCCCGGTGTCCTGCTGCCATCTGGTGCAGCTACGTAACTTGAGCCATAAAAATAGCCCAAGTCATGGTGTGCTTAAAGAGATTTTTAAAAAGCATGTAATGCCATCTGCAAATAAGTATACAACTTAACACGCAGTGTCCCATAAAACCTGTCTCTATTTCTTGTGGTTGCTCACTAACTTGCTTTAAGCAAGGCATCATCCTGAAGAGTCACAGCATGATCCTAAGGTAACTGCTTTTTTCACCAGCAGTTACTTTCATAGAATCATAGAATAGTTAGGGTTGGAAAGGACCTTAAGATCATCCAGTTCCAACCCCCCTGCCATGGGCA